>JAODAL010079743.1:0-12475 GCA_025379985.1 Phyllomedusa bahiana | reverse complement strand
TTTTTCCCCCCGGGGCCCCCTTGGCCCCCGACCTCCCCCCACTGTGCTCCCCTGCTGGAAAGGCCCAAAAACCCTTTTTGCTGGCTGTGCCGCTGCTACGCGCAAGTGACCCCCCTCTTTCCTGACGATGATAAACCCTTGCTTCACCCGGCTCCTAAGTGCGGTCGGAAACATCTTTTCTATTTGTGTTTCATCGTCACTGCTTTCCTCATCACCGGTCTTGGTATGCAGAGGCGGGCCCCCTCAAACATGACCTCCCATGCCACTTCCAAAACTTTTCTTTACCCCTATTTCAAGTACAGGGGATTTTGGGCCCCCTTTTTCTTCCCCTCCCAAGTAGCTGCTGACTGCCCTCCTCAAATTGTTCATCCTAAATTATATAGTGGCGCTGACCCCAGGACACATGGGTAGATCTCTGGCTGAGGGAACCGGATGGGCCCCCCGAGAGGGTTAAGGCAGGTGGGGGCCCGCTGCCCCGGGCTCCTGGGCCATGCCAACTAAGGGTTGTTCTGAGTTCCCACCGACTTTTGGGGTGGGGTTGTCGATGTCTTTGGGAGGAAGGGGGTTTGACCTAGCCCAACCCAAAAAAACCCCTTGGGGTTTTGCTGGTCAGCACAAAGCCGTAGATGACAGCGGCAGTTGGGGCCCTTTCACCCGAGGGGCCCCCTGCTGGACGCCCCCTTGCTTTTGCTGTGACCGGGGCCCTGCTCCGGGAAATTGTTTGTGCCACTGCCACTGCGGGTTTGAAGGCCTGCCCCCCTTCTGCCTGACATACTGTTTTTTCAAAAAAATGAAAGGGGCCCACTTTTTGTTTGAAGATATTGTATTGAAAAAATCCCAACCCCCTGTATTTGACCCCAAAATTTAAACCCAGAAAACAACCCTTGGGAAACCCTTGGTTTTAAAAATTGCGTCCAAAAAAGGGCCCGGGAAAAAATTTAAATTGTATGTGCCCCCCAAAAATACTAGCTTTTTTAGCGTGTTCCCCAAATTTTGGTGTTTTCTACGCCACCAAAAAAGGGAGATAAAATTGAAATTAACCTTCGGGTTATGAAATTTGTACAGGCAAAAGTCTTTTTTGGCGGTGAAAAAAAAACTTTTCTTTTAGTGACCACAACGAGAACAACGTTTAAATTTAAAACCCTGGATCAAAAAATTGCGCAAAAAAAAATGAGAAAACCAAAAATTAAGTGGTATTTGGATTGAAAAAAACGCTTTTTCTTTAAATAAATAAAAACGGGAATGAAACGGCCCCGGACGTGGAGTGGATCCACGGGAAACCCCCGAAAGGAGTGTTTTTTAACCAGCCAGGGAAGGGAAATTTTAAGTAGGTCCCGGTTTTCCCCAGACCCCGCCGAAAAAAGGGGAGGGGTTTTGCTGCGGCAGGGGTCTACCAGGTCGTTACCCTGAGGGGGCATGCTTGCGGTGGAGCCAAAAGTATAGCGTAGTGCAAAATTGAAAAGAAAGGCTCGTAGGGGGGGAAACGGGAGAAGGTCAGGAAGGGCCGGATAGGGTTTCGTGGTCGTAAAACAGGCAGCGGTCGGGGCGGGCCCGGCAGAGTTTTTCATGGTCAAGAGACATTTCCCGGGGGTCCCCGGTAAAGGGTTTTAGATCAGAACGAAAAAATAGGGATCGCTTTCCCCCGTAGGAAAAGGCAAAAAGACCCGGCAGGGAGTGAGCGGAAGGGGGCCCGGGTTTAAAAATAGAGGCAGTCCCCGGAAATTTCCCAATTACCGGCGAAACTCCCCCTTTTAAAATTTTCACAGACCCGGCGGGCGCGCGCCTGAGTTTGGGGGAATGCCCGCGCCGGGGCAGCAGGGGGTGCAGGGACACAGGAGCACAGCCAGGTGAGAAACCCGGCCGCGGGGGGGGCGAGGTGCGCCCCCCCCGCCTGACCTGGGGGCAGGGGGGCGGAAATCTTTCCCCGGGGGTAGCAGCAGAGCCGCGGCGGTGCCCGCAGCCCGGGTCACGGGCGCCGACGCGACAGTACCCACCCCCCCTTGGGTCCCCTTCTTCAGGGCCCTGGGGGAAAATCTCGAAAAAACCACGGTCCAGGTTGTTGCCCGGGTTCCCACGTTTCTCCTCAGGACCAAACCCCTTCCAGTCGATCAGGAAAAGCCCCCTTTTACCCTGAGGGTTTCTTCATGTCTAGGAATCTCATTGAATTTGAAGTTTTTGGCGGCTCCGCTTGGGAAGATGGGGGAAAGTGATCCTCGGGGGAAAAAAGCGGTTCAGGACCCCCGTTTTAACAAGAGGCTTTGGAAAAGGGTTGGGAAAAAGCTTTGTGGGTGGGAGTTTGGATTTTTATAGGAAAGCGGGTTGAGCAAGCGAGCATTTTGAATGGCCCACGTCCCGGGGGGCCCAAATTTGTACGAGGGGATTTAAAGCCGGATATTTTGGCCCGATAGCCAGCCTTGTCGCCAGGGGGGGAAAAACATGGGGAGGGTCTTCTTTTTTTGTCCGTTTTGGGACCCTTCATGCGTGCGGACGCGTGCTGCAGGACTGGCGCGTCTTTTTCCCAAATTTTGGAAAACCATATCTTGGGCAAAAAAAAAACCGCTGCCGGCCCCCCGATGGTGGAGACAATGGTAATGGAGGGGGGGGGAGGGCGGGCCATAAAACGATAAAAAAAGGGAGGGACCATTTGGGATTCTGACTCCAGGTAATTATGGGGAAAATTTGGGCCCAAAGGGAAAAGCGGGCCCGTCCCCTGTCGACCGAGACAAGTGTCGTAATTTGCCCCCCGGGGATCTGTTTGTTTCTTCCATTGGGGCCCGTTCGTCTGCGGGGATAGGGGGAAGAAAAAATCGAGGTTCACCTGAAAACCAAAAGAGCAGGGGGCCCCGCAAGAACCTCGCCCAAAAAATTTGGACCCCCCGACCCGAGACAAGTGCTGGGGTAGTCCGTGTGGGCGGAA
Organism: Phyllomedusa bahiana; assembly: GCA_025379985.1. Classification (NCBI taxonomy): domain Eukaryota; kingdom Metazoa; phylum Chordata; class Amphibia; order Anura; family Hylidae; genus Phyllomedusa; species Phyllomedusa bahiana. The sequence goes on along the minus strand of JAODAL010079743.1, from coordinate 9,558 downwards.
AAATGTGGAAAAAAAAAGGGCGGGCCCAACTGGGGGGCAGGCCCGGAAAAACCTGGCAAGGGAAAAGTGCGCCTTTTCTTCGAAAAAGGGTTCCGCAAACCCCCCCGATGACCGTGTTCCCCGGAAGAGGGCGGCAGACCCGTGATGAAACCCAATCCCAATGAGCCCAAAGGGGAAACTAGGGTTTGGGAAGAGGTTGGAGAAAAACCCAGGGGGTTTGGGGCCGGGGGAGTTTTTTTAAAGGGGCCCCAAAGTAGCCCAGGGACTTACAAAATCCCTTGATGTCCCTGAAAAGCTCTGGCCACCAGTAAAAACGGGAGATTAGGAAAAAGGGTTTTGCGTGCCCCTGGGTGAAGGGGCACTAGAGAACAGTGTCCCCATTTAAAAATTTCTCCTTCGGAGCGCGGGAAAGGACTTTAAAGTCCCCCCTGGAGGCCCCTTTCGAAAAATCCATGGAGAACAGAGATCAGGCGTTCGGGGGAAAATTTTTATATGCGGGGGCGGACCCTCCTCCCCCAAACCCCCAGGGAAAGACAGGGGAGAGCGCATGGGGCCCTGCTTTCCCTTCTCTGAGGCCAAAAATGTATTGAAAATTGAAGCGCGGGGAAAAAGAGGGCCCACTGGCTTGACGTGGGTTGAGGCTTTGGGGCCCGTTTGGGAAAGGTTTTGGAAAAAATTTTTTTATGGTCGGGGGGAAAAGGGTGATGGGATAGTGTGCCCCTTTCCCGAAGATAACGCCATTTCTTCAAAAGGGGCTAGCTTGATAGCCAGAAAAAAATTCCGGGGGCCCCCGATGGTTTTAATTTCTCTCCGCGGGGAAAAAAAAGGTCTTGGAAAAAAAAAGGCACAGGGGGACCATTTTCCCTTTTTAGGCCCCCTTTGTGTAAAAAATTGCGCCGCCCCCGACAAGGGGCCCCAACCTCCCAGAAAGAATGGTTTCTCAAAATTCAGGTTGGTAAGGAAAGGCCCCAGGGGCGAAGGTTTCCCTTTAAAAGCTAAAAACCAAAGGGCCTTTTTTCGGCCTCTGGCGGCCCCTGCCTAGGGTTGGTGTTTTCTTGGAAAGTGCAAGGGTTGGGCACCACCAAGGTAAAAATAGTGCAGAAAAAAATGAGGGTTTAGTAATTCGAAAACCCAGGAAGCGCGGGTATACCCCGTAGGCCCCCGGCCCCAGGCCACTGCAAAACAGCCGACAACTTGGCAGGATCCTTTTGTAAACCCCCGGGCCCAGATGAAAGTAACCAAAAGGAAAAAGGGGGGGGATGGGGGGGTGGTGGAAAAAGGGCATTTCTTAATTTTGGGGTTTGAGGTGGTTTTGGGATGTAGGCTCCAACCCCCAGGCGGACATGAGAGCGATGAGTCTCCAAAATCAGCAGGAAACCAGGAAAAGTCGTCTAGGTAGCCACAACAACGTGTAGAGGAGATCCCGGAAGAAATCGTTTTTTTCCCCCAAAAATTTTGGAAGAATGCTGGGGAAATTTCCCCAGACCGAAAAGGGATGCGAGTTTTTCAAAAGAGTGTTAAAATCCATTCCGGGGTGTTTTTAAAAACAGTCTTCCACTCATCCCCTCGCCAAAAGCGGATGAGGTTTTTTAGGCCCCCCGCAGGTCAAACTTGGAGAAAATCTTTGCTCCGCGAAGCCGGTTTAAACAATTTGTGATCAAACGGCAAGGGATAGCGGTTTTTTTACAGTGGGTTTTTTTTAAGGCCCCCATAGCGTTTCAGGGCCCTAGGGAAGCCATCTTTCTTCTGCATGAAGGAAAAAACTGCCCCCCCCCGGGGAGGAGGATTTGCGTATAAAGGCCCCCCTTTTGCAGGTTTTTTCCCGAATGTAGGTTTGAAATGGCATGGGTCCCCCGGGACGACAGTGGGTAAAAACCCCGCCCCCAGGGGGGGCTGGTTCCCGGGAGTAGAAACAATTGGGCAGTCATTTTGGGGGGATGAGGCGGAAGGGACCGGCCCGCTTCTCCCAGAAGCGGTTCCCCATAATCCGGTATTCCGTGGCAGACCTGGGGAGAGGCCCCGGAGGGGGGTTGGGAAAGGGAAAGGGGGGGCACCGGGCCCAAGGGGGCCCCCAGACAAAAGTTTCCCGCAGTCAGGTCCCCAGCGCCCCCGACCTCGCCTTTTCTTCCACTTAAGCGAGGGGCATGGGGCTGCAGCCCGGAAGCCCCCAAAAGGACGTGAGGGGAAAAACCGAAAAACAGCACGTAGAGGGAGATTTTTTCTCCTTGTGCCCAAAGGGCCCCCCTTTGGGGGGGTCACCCGGGTTTTGGGCCTGTACCGGGATGGGTTCCAAGGGAAAATCCCCTGTGGGCCGAGGATTTTTACCCCAAAGGTTCTCCCGTTTTAAACCCCTGGAAGCTGGTACCGGGGTACCAGGGGGGCGGGGGGATAAAGTTCCCGGCGGAACCGGAGTCCCGGGGAAAAAGGGGGAAACCTAGAATTTCAAGCCCGAGTCCCGTCCACCGGCTTTGTCAAAGGGGTGGAGAGGAAAGTTTTTTCACCTAGGGGATTTCCTCCCCCCCAAAAGCCTACCCTGCGGTGTTTCCCGGGGCGTTTGGGGGGGAAGCGGACAGCTCCTCCCAAAAATTGGGCCGGACTGGCGCAGTAAAAGGGGACGCTTCTCTGCCCGCCCCACGGGATTAAAATCTTTTTCAGAGATGTGAAACCTGATCCACCGATTTGGGGTTTTTCCCCCAGACGGTAAAAGGAAGCGGAAATGGAGGCCTCTGGAACACCCGGGGGCCAAAGGGGGGGCAGACGGCGGGGGCGCGAAAGGGCGCGATCTTGAAGGGGCTCTTCTTGCCTCTCTGGGAAGCGCACGTCAAAGCGGGGGGCCCGGTGGATTAAATTTGCTTAAAGAGAAGTCAAATCTTTGGTTTCAAAGGGGGTCCTTTAAAAAACTGCGGGAAAGGCCCTTTTAAAGGTGGGCCCAGGGCGGGGTCTTTTCCCGGACGTCCCATGCCAAAGGGGGCGAAACAGTACGCGTACTCTCCGGGCCCGAAGTTTCACCCGGCGCAGGTTTAAGGTGCCCCTCTCTGGGAGAAGTTTCTATGCTGGGTTTTCGAAGGGCACTGCAGGAAATTTAGAGAGGAAGGCACGCAAATTTCCCCCAGTCACAAGAAAACGCTCCTGTCCCATAGAGGTGTTTGCCCAGGCCAAGGGGGGGGCCCTTCCCCGGAAAAACAGGGTGCCACAAAAAGTCACCTTGGAGCGTTCAGACAGGAAATTTGGGCCCCCCCTTAAATCAAAGTGCAGGGGGCACTGGGGGAGGGGAAACCCCCCGCAGGAGCTTGGGGGGGCGCCGTCAAAATTTTGGGAGGGGAGGGGGACAAACGGGGGCTTGGGCCCAAAAGAGTCAGTGGGGATCGCCGGAGGGGGAGCAGCCACAGGAGGGGAATGGAGGCTGCTGCTGGGGGTTGGGGGGGGTTTAACCGGGCCCCGGGGGTTTGGGCCAAAAAAAAAAAAAAAAAAAAATAAAAAACGGGCCAAAAAAAAAAAAATGTCCCCAAGGGTTTTTTGCCCTGCGGAGCCCCCCAAAAAAAAAAAAAAAAAAAAAAAAAAAAAAGGGGTTTAGACTGTCGGGAAACCACGTGAGGAGGTCCCCCAACTGGGCAGCGGGTTTCCTTGGCGGGATCCCTGGGGCCCGGGTCTTACTGTAAAAGGTCCCCGGGGTAGGGGTGGTTCCCCTGGACCCCCGCGCGTTTGGGGTAAGCCACGCCGGGAACGGAAAACTAAGTAGGTCCCGGTTTTCACCGAAACCCGCTGCAAAAGCGGGAAAGGAATTGCTTTCGGCGGGGGGTCTAAAGGTCGTTACCCCTTTAAAGTTTAAATTGTTGCGGGGGCAGCCGAAAATATGGTGGTCAAAATCGTTAAAATTTGGCTGTTTTTTTGGGGCAGGAAGAAGGGCAGGACAGGGGGCTATGGTTCGGTCGTGGGCAGGAGACGGTTTTAGGGGGGAGGGGGGCAGAGAATTGTGGGCAAAAGGGCAGTTGAGAGGGGACGGTACCCCGGTTGAAACCCGAACGAGACAATAGGGGAAAGCTTTCCTTTAGTTTGGCAAGGCACTAAAGATCCGGAGGGAGTGAGGGAAAACGCCCAGGGGTTTAAAAAAAGGCAGTTTCCGGCAATTACCCAATTAAACCCGGGGCATGCCCCTTTAAATTTTACAGAGCTGGCGCGGGCGCGCCTTTGAGCTTGGGGGAAAGTGCACGCCGGGGGGCAGGAGGCTGCGGACACAGGAGCCCCGGCCCGGGGGAAATACGGGGACGCGGGGGGCGGGCGCCCGCGGCCGACACCCGGGCAGCGGCGGCACTTGTCCCGGAGGTAGCAGCAGAGCCGCGGCGGCGGCCCCCGCCCGGGTCACTGGCGCCTACCGCGACAAGGAACAGGCTTGATTAAAACCCTTTGGGTAGTAAATGTGCGAAGGGAAATGAGCAGATTTGGGATTAAAAAGTATATGCAGTGCAATTTGGGCGACAATAGATTTTTGTTTCCCAAAACCCCCCCCAAAAACGAAAATTTGAACGTAAAGGAAAAAGCAGTCTTGAGACAAGGTGTGGGCAACCCCCAAAAATCGCTGTATAAAAAAATGAGTTTTTTTTGTATTTAGATTTTCATAGCCACCCGCCGGGGAGCACCTTCCCTGCTCAAATAAGTGGGGGAGCGGGTATGACTCCCAGGTTTTCGCCCCGGGCTTATATAGTGGGGTGACGTCACAGAATCCCCAGTCTCTGATTGGCTTATCTCCACATTCAGTGGCTCCCTTCTTCCCCTAGACTCTTTCCCCCATGAAACGCCATGTGCCCACCTTTTATAAATTAACCCCCCCCAGTTTTTGGCCTCTCTGACAGGGGCCCCATTTTTTAAATCTTTTATGTGTCACTTTATGTGAAATAACTTTTTGACATTTTAAACCCTTACCCCATGTGATTCAAGATTGTTTTCTCGGAACTTTGTGTTTTTAAGATAGTAAAAAATTTTTGGTAAAAAAAATGTTGTTTTTTTTGAAAAAATATAAAATTTATCGTGAAAAATTTTAAAATTTACCAATTTCAAATTTAAAAAATTTTTCTGCTGTAAAAAAGATTTTTTCCCACTCAAAATAGTTTAAAAATAGTATCTCCATTTTGCTGTATTTGGATTTTTTTTTTAAAGTCTTTTTTTTTTTTTACGACATTAGGGGGTTAGAAATTTGAGTAATTTTTAAAATTTTTCAAAAAATTTTTGCAATTACATTCTTAGGGACCAGTCCAGTTTTTGACTGATTTGATTGCCCTGTATGTTAGATCTCCCTAAATGCCTCATCTAAGAAACTACCCCCCTTAAAAGTATTAAAAACCCATTTGGGAAGTTTTTTAACCCATTGGGGTTTTTCACAGGAATTAAAGCAAAGGGGGAAGTAAAATTTTAAAAAAAGTAACTTTTTTTGCAGTTTTTCAATTTTTTTACATTATGACAAGAATACGGAAGTGATAGGGAAATGCAACTTAATATTGATTCCCCAGATTCTACCGTTTTCAGAGATACCCCATAGTCCCCTATGCATTTTTGGCTCAACCAAAGCAAAATAGGAGGGACCTCGGGACTCGGGGCCCCTCTTTTCATTACGATTTTATTTGGGGCCCCATTTAGGTTTGCAGACCCCCAAGGGTTCCAAAATTAAATAAAATCCCTAAAAGACCCCATATTGGAAACACACCCTTTCGGAATATATCCGGGTGTGTGATATTCGCCCCCCACAGGTGTTTCAAAAATTTTTTTCGTTCGGCTCTGAAAATAAAAAAATATATATTTTTCAATAACTAAATTTAGCTAAAAAATTTTTAATTTTTACGGGGAATTTTGGGAAATAAACCCCCAAAATTGTGTTACGAAATTTTTTCCCCCAAGTTCGGCAATACCCTCAGGGGGTGAAACCTGTGGGGGCGCAGGGAAAGGGGTTCAAGGGGGGGAAGTGTTTTTTGGTTTTTTGGCGCAAAATTTTGGTGGGGCCATGTCGCCCCAAAACCCCCCAAAATTTTTAAGAACAGGGAAAATTCCAGAAGTTGCCCATTTTGGATTCAACCCCCCTCAGGGATCTTTTAAAGGTTATTTTGCATTTTGGGCACACGGGTTTTCCGTATTTTTTTTTGCTTTGGGGCCATGGAAATGGGGGGGAAAAACGCGTTCCGCCATTGTTTTTGGGGTTCGTTTTTCATATTTGCCATCGGGGTAAATTTTGGAAAACTTTAAATATGGGGGGCGGACAATTACAAAGATATAAAATTTTTTTAAATTTTTTTTTGTTTTATTACTTTTACACAATAGAAGCGAGTTTTATAAAAAATTGCGTTTTTATTTGTCCTATTTGACAGCCATAGCTTTCTTTAATTTTTTGCATACAGAGTGTTGTGGGTTGTTTTTTTACGAATGAGTTGATTTTTTATAGTACCATTACGGGGGGCATATGATGTTTTATCACTTTTTATTAAGGTTTTTGTGAGGCATTTTTTACAAAATACAGCAATCCCCGAGGTTTTTTTATTTTTATTTTTTTACAGCGGTATGTGCGGGATAAATGACATGCTTTTTTTATCAGCAAATTGATTTCGATTCGCAATACACATTTTTAATGTTTTTCTGCTTTTACACAATAAAAACACTTTTTTTGAAAAAAGGAAAAAAACCCTTTTTTTCATCGCCGCGTCGAGAGCCCTAACTTTTTTTATTTTTTGTTTTTTGGGGGTGTATAGGGACTTTTTTTGCGGGATGATTGAAGTTTTATTGGTAACATTTTTGGGGGGACAAGACCCTTTTTGATCGCTTTTAAAACGTTTTTTGGAAGCAGGGTGAAGAAAAAACTGCAAAACCTAGCAGTGTTTTTTATTTTTTTTTTTAATAGGTTCCCGTGTAATCCGTGAAAGTTGTTTTATCTGGGTTGAGCGATTACGGTGGGTACCAAATTTTTGTGTTTTTTTTTTTTTAAAGCACAATTTTTTGAAAAAAAAAAAGTTTTTTATTGTGTAAAAAAATATTTATGCATCGCATCTTTAATAGCCAGAAAAGTTTTAATTTTTCCGTATCAGAGCTGTGTAAGGCTTTTTTTTTGGGGATGAATACGTTTTAATTGGGATCACTTTGATGTTGATATATTTTTGATGATTTTTTCTCCATTTTAGTGTCGGGAAGAACAAAAAAGCAATTTTGTGCTGTTTTTTTTGGGTTTTTTTTTTCGGGTTTTTCCCTAAGGGTTTTAAATTAAAATGATAGATTTAAGGGTGGGGCGCTACGCATGCGGCGATACCAAATAGGGTACTTTATTGTTTTTGACCTTTTTTTTTGGGGGATTGGGATTTGTAAAGGGGGAAAAAAGGGCGGTGTAGTGTTTTTATTTTTTTTTTGTGTTTGTGTTTTACTTTTTTACACTTTTTTTTTTTTTTTTCACACTCTTTACATTTTCCCCCCAGGGGGGAATTGCATGAACGATCGTCGGGATTTCGCAAAAAATAGCCCCGTTTGGGTTCCCTCCATGGCAAATGTCAGTACGTCCCCCACAATGCATTGTGGGCATCGTGACGTCCCCAGACAACCCCGATGCTGTCATTCACATCCAGGCTGTCTGGGAGGAGTCGAGCGGGGTGAGCCCCGTTATGTCCCGGGATCGGGGCAGCGGAGCTCACCCCCTGCTCCCCGCAGTGCGAGTCGCGTGCACAAGGGTGCGACACGGGGGGGTTAATCCTCCAACCCGGGCTCACAATATCCCGCTGGTTCCACCGCGATCTTGCGCTTCCGATTGTGGGGCCGCAAGATCGCCATGAGTACTCTACGAAATTTGGGGAAACCCTACTCGACATTGATGTATGATACGGCAAATTTTGGTAAGGGGTTAAAAACACACCCCCTTTTCCCGCGAATTCCCCCAAAACTTGACTTCTTTCAGAAAAAATTTTTCCTGAAATTCAAAAACAAATTTCCCCCTTCGTTAAAAAACAATTCGCGAATCTCGAATGATAACATATGTTTTGGTGACAACAAACACATGTTGGAACAGAAGGAATGTCGGTGGACTCTTACCCTCAACACTATGGCTCCAAATGGCCTTAATGAGAAACTGAGCTTCTCCTCATTTCTTTTATTCGCTCGCCCTTTTTATGTTTTAGTGTCTGTCATTGTATTAATTAATTTCTGCTTTTGGATTTTATTTAGATCATTTACATCTTTTATATGTTGGCCTCCATCATTTTCTTTGCTCCCTTTGTTTGGATGATCAGTATTTGAAGATGAATACACAGTATTTGAAGATGAATATGGGATAAATAATAATTGAAAAAATAACTGTTATAAGCGCCTGCACCACACCACAGAGGGGGGCCCCACCCCATTATAGAATTGACACATTTATGATTTTTGAGCCAAACTTTGGCGCATAAAAAGAAAAACCAGAAGGTTAAATTATCTGCCCGTGCCCAGACTTTTGGGATTGGCACTAGACTGCGTTGTATGTTAACTGCAGAAGAAACAGGTTCATACATTCTGACGCATTTACACTAGCTTAAAGCTTTTACAACTGGATGCTACGCCAAGTTCAACATGTTGTCTAAATCTTGTGTTTACCTTTGGGGACCCCCGGAGGATTTTTTCTTGAAACTGCATATATTTTTTGCTTATATTTGTGTTTGAGCGATTGGTTGGCTATCGAGATCGACGATGTCGATAGCACCGCTATCATAGGTTTTCGATTGAGCACGTTATGAGCGATTACCCTTAAAGTCATGGGGGGAGCAAAACACCTTTTTATTACACCCAACAAGGGTGGGGAAGTGAAATTAAATCCCAACAGCAAAAGGATACGTGTTACATCTTAGGAACACATTAGGGGTTTTAAAAGTCAAGAAAAAAAATCCAGACCATTCACATCCCTGTCTTGTAAAACCCGCATGACCTTAACCGCATACCCACAAATTAAAAAAAATGCCAGAAGGCGTATATTGAAAAAACCCTCATGTTTTCTTGAACTGGACATTGAATACCCCGTCCGGAACCAGCATGAGCCCCCAAAACCCGATGACCCCCCGATTTAAAAAGTGCCGCAAAAGGAGTCTTTCAACCACCATTTTAGTTGAACTGGACACAAATTAATCTTCCCCGTAACCGCAGAAGCCATTAAACCTGTCTGACCCCCAGTTTAAAAAGTGCCCGAAAAAGGAGTCTTTCACCACCCTTTTAGTTGAACGGAATATACTGTCCCTGTCCTGGGGCCCCAGTTGACCATTAAACCTGTCTGACCCCCGATTTCAAAGTGCCGGAAAAAAAGGAGTCTTTAACCACATTTTAGTTGAATGGAAAAGACTAGAAAATGTCCCCGGCCACGCATGACCCGGGGCCCGGGGTTAAGGGGTTTCGGTAAAAAGGGCCCCCGGGTGGCTTTCCCTATCTATTAACACGAGGGGTTTAAAAGCCCTGATGACGCAGCAACAAAAAAACTGTCGTGCGGCGAGTGGAAGCGGAAGTGTGAGAACCCCAGCCTTCCCCAGTACACAGTCAAGACCGGGTAGCGCTTGCCCTCCCTATGATGGGACC
>JAODAL010079742.1:0-12475 GCA_025379985.1 Phyllomedusa bahiana | reverse complement strand
CCCACATACAATATCACCCCCCCCCAAAACCCAAAAAATACCCACCCCCCCACCACATAAAATACCACCCCCACCACCCCCACATCCAATACCCCCCCCCACTCACATAAAATATCCGCCCCCACCATCCCACATACAATATTGCTCCCCACCACCCCACATAAAATACCCCACCCCCACCACCCCAACAATATCCACCCCCCCCAGCCCACAGACAAAAACTACCTCCAACCCCCCAACAATACCACCCCCACCACCCCCATACAAATTACCCCCCGAGCCACATACAATATCCCCCCACCAACCCAAAAAATTTTCCACCCCCCAGACCACTACAATATCCACCCTCCCCACCCACATCACTATCCACCCCCCCACCCACACAATATTAAACCCCCACCACTCACTACAAATCCCCCCCACCAGCCCACAAACAATACCCACCCCCCACCAGACCACATATAATCACCACTCCCACCAGCCCCCCATACAACCACCACCAGCCCACATACAATATCCACCCCACACCCACTACAATACCACCCCCATCAGCCCCATACATTATCCACCCCCACCACCCACACATATAGAATCCCCCCCACCAGCCACCATAAAAAATTCCACCCCTCCCAACCCCACATACAAAACCCCACCAAACCCCCTCAAAAGGGTTCCACAAAACAACATGGAAAAGCCTTTCAATCAGTTTCCGAGTGCGGGTTACATACACTCCCAAAAGTGGGGTTCTGAGTAGATTGGTGGGGCTTGATCCTGTAACGGCTGGGTAGGGGAAACCTCTGGCCACCGCAAGCGATGTGTTAACCACGCCAGGGGTGGAGTCTAAGTACCCACCAAGCCCGCCGCAAAGCGGATGGACTTACTGGGGGGTGAGCTACCAGGGGCCCAAACCCCTGACGTGACGCTTTCGATGGCGGGCCGGGGTGCAGCGAGGTAAAAAACGGATCCAAGAATCCCTAAACGGGCAGACATAAGGTCAGGGGGAAGGCGCAATTGTTTCGGGGGTCGAGAAAAGACAAAGGGTCCGGTACACGGAAGGCGAGAATACACTAAGGAACGCTTTTTCTAAGGCACGAGGGAAAAATAGATCCACAAAAGGATTGTGGAATGAAAACCTAAATGGGGGAAGGCCCGCAAAAACCCAATTTAAACCGGGGAAACGCGGGCCCCTTTTAAAATTTAAAAGGAACACCGCTGGGGGGCCCCGGGCATGCCCCCTCAGCCGGCAGAGAACGGGGAACGGAACAGGAACGGGGCCGGGTTGAGCCCCCGGGCGGGAGGGGGGGCCCCCCAGCTCGCCCCGAAACCAGCGCGCCACCCCAAACTCCCCAGGCGCCCGGGGGGGGGCCCAAACGGGTGCCCCCGGGGCCCCGGAAGCCGAAAAAGGGGGGGCCACTCGCAAACAATCTTTTTTTAAATTTGGCCCTTTAAAACCTACCCTTTGGCGAGTGCCACTGCAAGAGCTACAGCCACGAAACTAATGTCTAAGGAAATATGGTGATATAGATTACCCAGGCTGGGACTGGCCCACAGGGGAGTAGGGGAAACCCCCGGCATGCCCATGAGCATGGCAGACCTGAAGTTGTTTTTTTAACTCCATAAAACTTTTTCTCAAAGAGACAACAAAGCATAGAAAGAGGGCAAAAAATCAAATGCAGAGCAAGGAGGCAGGTTCATCACTTGAAAGGTAGCTGAAAAAGGGTGGCCCCCAAAAAACAAACCCACCGGGGGGGCCCATAAAAACTGAATTGGTGGGCCCCTGGAGTCAACTCCACCTGTGGGCCCTAGGGACTCCAGTCCGACACTGGAAGTATCTGAAGTGATTGATTCAGACAGAGGAACACATTTCACAGGTGAAGTGATATCTGAAGTAGTAAACAGTTTGGGGTACAGCAGGCCTTTCATATCGCTTACCACCCTCAGATAGGGGAAAAGGGTAAAAAGGGTTTAAATAACACTCTTAATTAAAAAAAATCAAAAAAGGACAGAAAGTCATGGACAGAGTGTTTGCCACTAAGCTCTCGCCATATGAGATACTGTTTGGAAATGCACCAAGGTTGGGCCTGTATTTAACTCAACAATTGCCACTCCACCATGGTGAGCTAACCCGATATGTCTCAGCACTGCATGCTAGAAGAGCTCAAGTGCATAAACAAGTGTACTTTTCCATTCCAGATGCTGGAATCATAAACTGCAACCTAAAAGTCAAGGATGGAACAATAAGTAAAGTTCTGGCTCTCTGATGGTGGGATTGAAGAAGGGAACTATCTTCAGCATAACCTGTAACTGCAGATAAAAGTGTAAAATAAAAAAGTGAAAAAACAAAACTGATGTTGGGTTTTATCAGCCGTGTTCGATAATTGGTGGCTGCGCCCGAGTAAGGGATGAATAGAAGAATAGCATTAGCCCTTTATAGTCATGCACAAGCCATGGTGGTGGAGGAGGCCATTGTGTGACATACACAAGACAACATCACTGTACTTAAAGGCTGCCCCCACCATGATTTTGCTCAACGGATCAATAAGCCAAACAAGGTCATGGGGGAGAACCCCCTTTAAAGCTCAGCCCCCAATTTTCCCTTTTCCCCCTTCCCTTTTTCTGCACTTTTCTTTCCCATTGCAGTTAACCAGTCAGAATTATTTGTTCTTTCTGTGAGAGGTCCGGAAACCTGAAAGGAAACAAAAATCATGAGTGTCCCCCCTTTTCTGGGCTCCGAAAACGAACACATATAGGTACTAACCAAAAAATTAAGGGCATTTTCACACACGAGTTTTTATGAAAAGTGTCTAACAGTAAGAAGGTCTTTGTTTCCCATAGCAACCAATCAGTGAACAGGAACCAATCAGAAGATATAGCAAGCAATAAGGGCTCTGGGCAACTAATCAAAGCTAATAGCAACCCAAATCAACCCTATAAACCCCCCATTCAAGCTCATAGGAACCCAACAGAGCCCTAGCAACCAACAGAGCCTTTAGCAACAAACAAGTATAGAAAACCATCGAGCTCATAGCAACCAATCAGAGCCCATGTATAGAAGAGATAGCCTCCATAGTATTTTTTTGGACACAGCCTCAAAAACTCTCCGGGGACACAATATTAACTAGAAGAAAAAGCGCGGCTGAAATCTTGCAGAAGTACCACTCTAAGTTATGGGGGAGGTCAAGTGCTCACCTATTGGGGCTGTACTTAAATAGTACAGCACGCCAAATCGCTTGAAAAACTCCACCGTGGTGGTTTAAAATTCAAAACTGCTCCACCTTAATTCCCGTGGCGCCAAAAAAGTGCCATAAAAATTAAAATTTAAAAAACAAAAAGTTCTTAAAAATAAAAGGTGCCCTAGAGTGCTAGAGCTATTTTAAAATACTAAATTTTTTAAACAAAACTTACCTTCGCGATGACAACTCGCTTTTCAATGTACAATCCTCAAATTAACAACTTTTATAATACTTTCTATCTAGACAGCAATTACCTAACTAAATAAATAATTAATTGAATCAGTAACCTTAATTGGCAATTATCACCTTATTGTTTACTAATTGGTTACTATGAGAACCATTCATAGAAAGTCATTCATAAAAAGTTTATTCACAAATCTTCATTCATAAAAAGCCATAAAAAACAAATATATACATAAAAACAATTTTTAAAAATGCCCTGTTCAATATTGTGTTATTAAATGCTCTCTCTTTCCTTTTTATATTATTTTATATCAGTTTAATTGCTATACTTTGTTACACCACTAAACACAATTGTAACGCTCCAAATTTCCTTTAAAACCCGGAATTTTAATATTTTATTACGTGAGGTCTCTAATTATCTATATTACGGACTCAAATACCTCATTAAGTTCGTGAAGTTTCAATGTATTTAACTTATAAAACTATATATATTTTCCAAAAGGAATATATAAAACTGTTTTAATTGAAATTGATACATCGAGAAGCGATTTTTACCTCGCAAACGGAAGTTTTAGTTTAATAAAATTGATTTAACATAGCCATAGAGCTCAATCACCTTTCCATTTTTTTAAAAACTTTTAGTTTTTAATTCAAAACAATCAAGCCCCGGGAAAACCCAACAGAGTCATAGCAACTAATCAGAGCCCAAGTAACCATTAGTTGCTCAAGCAACCAATCAGAGCCCATATAACCATTTACGCTCATGGAAAACCCAATCAGACCCAATCAACCAATTTTAGAGCTCATAGGAAACCAATCAAGCCCCTATCAACCATTCAGAGCTCTAGGAACCAAACAGAGCCCCTAGTAAACCCAAATTTAACTCAAGCAACCAAACAAGCCCCGGAAACCCAAACAGAGTTCATAGCAACAATTTGAGCCCATAGAACCAATTTGAGCTCATAGCACCAATAAACCCCTAGTAACCAATTTAACTCGAGCAAAAAAAAAATCAAGCTCATACAGTAGTAACCAATCAGAGCCCATAGTAACCAATCAGAGTTCATAGCAACCAATTAGAGCACATAGCAACCAATTAGAGCACATAGCAACCAATCAGAGCCCATAGTAACCAATTAGAGCACATAGCAACCAATCAGAGCCCATAGTAACCAATCAGAGCCCATAGTAACCACAGTCCATAGTAACTAATCAGAGCCCATGGCAACCAATCAAAGCTCATAGGAACCAATCAGTGCCCATAGTAACCAATTAGAGCTCATAGCAACCAATCAGAGCCCATGGAAACCAATCAGAGTTCATAGCAACTAATCATAGCCCATAGTAACCAATTAGAGCTCATAGTAGCCAATCAGAGCCCATAGTAACCAATTAGAGCTCATAGCAACCAATCAGAGCTCATAGTAACCAATCAGAGCCCATAGTAACCACTTATAGCTCATAGCGACCAATCAGAGCTCATAGCAACCAATCCGAACCCATAGCGACCAATCAGAGCCCATAGAGACCAATCAGAGCTCATAGGATCCAATCACAGCCCATAGTAACCAATTAGAGCTTATAGCAACCAGAGCCCATAGTAACCAATCAGAGCCCATAGTAACCAATTAGAGCACATAGCAACCACAGTCCATAGTAACCAATCAGAGCCCATGGCAACCAATCAGAGCTCTTAGCAACCTATCAAATCTTATGGCAACCAATCAGAGCTCATAGTAACCAATCAGAACCCATGGTAACCAATTAGAGCTCATAGCAACCAATCAGAGCCAATGGCAACCAATCAGAGCTCATAGCAACCAATCACAACTCATAGCAACCAATCAGAGCCCATAGCAACCACAGTCCATAGTAATCAATCAGAGCCCATGGCGACCAATCAGAGCTCATAGCAACCTATCAAATCTTATGGCAACCAATCAGAGCAACTAATCAGAGCTCATAGTAACCAGAGCTATGATTGGTTGCTACAGCTTTGATTGGTTACTATGGGCTTTGATTAGTTGCTATGGGCTCTGCTTGGTTGCTATGAGCTCTGATCGGTTGCTATGGGCTTTTTGTGGTTGATATGTGTTCAGATTGGATCATTTGGGCTATGATTGGTTGTTAGGAGCTCCGATTAGTTGCTGTGGTTTCTGATTGGTTGCTATGGACTCTGGTTGATATCTCGGTATGTGCTGTGGTTACTATGACCTCTGGTTACTATGGGCTCTGATTGGTTGCTCTAAGCTCTGATTGGCTGCTTTGGGCTCTGCTTGGTTGCTATGAACTCTGATTGATAGATATGGTCTCTGATCGGTATGTGCTCTGGTTACTATGAGTTCTGGTTGCTATGGGCTCTGATTGCTTACTACAGGCTCTGATTGGTTGCTCTAAGCTCTTATTGGCTGCTTTGGGCTCTGCTTGGTTGCTATGAACTCTGGTTTCTATGGGCTATGATTTGTTGCTATGGGCTCTGCTTGGTTACTTTGGACTTTGGTTGCTATAGGCTGTGATTGGTTGCTATGGGCTCTGGTTACTTTGGACTCTGGTTACTATGGGCTGTGATTGGTTGCTATGGGCTGTGATTGGTTGCTATGGGCTCTGTTTGGTTACTTTGGACTTTGGTTGCTATGAGTTCTGGTTACTTTGGACCCTGGTTACTATGGGCTGTGATTGGTTGCTATGGGTAACAAAGACAGTTTTACTGTTAGACACTTTTAATAAATGAGGTGCAATGGGTTTTTCCTATCAAGAACATCCGACGTGGAGTCCTTGGCAGAAGTCCAACTCACTGCCTCTGATCTCTACCAATGATCTTTATTTTGCCTCTGACTTGGACGTGGTTTAGCCCCATTTTAATGCCCAGCAAATTGAAATCTGTCTAGGATCCGCTTCAAATAATGGATGCGTCCATTCTTTTTTTTTTTCTGCACCACAAGTTTGAAATGCCTGGTGTAGAAAATATGCACAGTGGGAGCTACAGCGCGGACTGATGAATGGGAGTCAGACTGCACGTGGAGTCTGACATGTGAACTTACACTTAGGTTCACTTGGCCTTTTCGGGGCGCAAAAACGCGACTTTATGCTTGCATTGAGTTAAATGGGAACAAGCACAAATCAGGTAACAACTATGTTTTTTTGTGTAGTTTGCAAAGTCAAAAGATGTATAAAAAAGTGCTCTTGGAGGGAGTAGGGTCACTTGCTGAGCCTGCTGTGTATCTCGCTGATAATTACACCTGACACAGCTCCCAACCCTCCTGATTTGGGCGGGACAGTCCCGAGTTGGGGACAATGTCCCGCCATCCCAGGACTGTTAGGAGGGATGTCCCAAGGATCCAGGGCATCTGCCCTAAAAAGGGGCTCCATGGGGTTTGTGTGGTAGAAATCTAATTAAAGTCCCTCCACCAGTTGCTGACAAATGTGACCAACTTATACCATTGCGTTTACATTGTGATCTCCTATGAGACATCTTGGGTGATCCATGGTCCTGGAGCCCTGAGTCCGGATCCTTGTCTTATAATATAGGTCACTTTTACCTGCAAGGGTCTTGGTGATATCACGGATGGTTCTTTTCTTTGGTTTTGTGCCGGTGAGTCTGGCCAGTTTTCTTTGTCTTGGAGGTCACCTCTGTTGTGCGCCTACATTATAATATACATGCATATATTACAGGTCTTACGTTATTTATTTATATATGATGTAAAATGAAGCTCTGCAGAAAGTCTCACTTGTTTAGCGTTGTCATGATCCGGCATGGTGAACTGGTTTTCCTGCAAAAAATACCATATATTATATATCCGTCAGTCATCATATCAGATAAAATCATTCCTGTAGATCATATGAGTCAAACACAGCCCCACAGGCAGAAATTGGTTCGCCCTGTTATTTGATGTGGCCAGCAAATGCTAATACACATCGATCATGATGGAGAAGGTCTGGACACAGAAGGACCAGCTCTCCACTTTACCACGAGGACTCAGCCAGTGCTTGGAAGAGGTACCAACACAACAGACAGACACCATCTTGGATTCAGACTCTACTCTAGTCTGTTCAGCAACTCAAAGGCAGTGGAACAGGTCCGACGGTCGTAACCAGCCCCTTGGAAGGCAACCATAATGCTGATGTAGACCTTGGTTGAAATTAGCTTGACACCCCTGCTTTATATAAAGCAGATTAGTTATAAAATAAGATTAGTCACACTGTAATGTAGACCTCTGACCTTTTATATGTTACTATCACTTCCAGTCCTCTGGATGCAGCCAGCAGCGTAGAGAATGGGTTTTTTTTTATCCTGGATGTCACAGCCAATTCTAGGGTCAGGTCTATCTCTGTACATTTACTAATTTAGTCTATGCCAAAACCATACTGATCAGGCAGCAAGTGACCAGTCAGTTCTTGAACTCGATGTTGGAAACAAAAGGACAAGCAGCACTGACATGGGCCACTTGATTGGAGCATGTGTACACAACTGGGTCAGATTATCTCCAGAATGGCAGGGCTTGTGGGGTGTTCCTGGTGTGTAGTAGTTAGTACCTACCAAAAGTGATCCAAAAATGGCCAGCAATATGGTCATGGGGCCCAAAGCTCAGTGATGTGTATGGGGTGAAGGGTGAAAGTTAGCTTGTCTGGTTGTCACAGGATGCAAAAGTGCTTACCCCTCTGCCCTGTTAAAAGGCTGTCAGAGGCTACTTCTAGGTAGTGCACCACTTGGTGAGAGATCTGTGACTACTGAACATGGCTCTATAATTCTCTTTCGGTCTCTGTCTTTCAATGTAGACTCCCACCAAAAGTGTTGGCTTAAAATGTAAAGACGATCATACTTGTGCACAAATCTACATTCTGTAAAGATGCAAAAGGTAGAAAGACCCCCTCCTAGTGAAGTACGGAATACAGTAGCTAGGATTAAAAGTATGGTGTTGCACTAACCTGATTGAGCTGTACAATTTAATAGGATAACAGGATATAAAATAATAAGCACTGGAAACAGCTTCCCTTCTCTACAAGCCACTATCACATCTCCGTGTGGACAGGATAGAAAAATACTCAAAAATGCACTATTCCATAATCAGGCGAGTCCAAAGAAAAGGGTTACCTGGTCGACCCATCACATCTGGTGCCATCTCTTTAACAAGTACTTTGTCACACTGTGTAGAGCTGCTTCTCCAAGAATATGTTACTAAATTACCAAGTTATCTTAAAGACACAGATTCTGTTATGAAATGAATTGTCCATAGAGACTGCTTGGACGATTATGTATTTATTACAGTGGATGTATCTGTGCTTTATTCCAACATTGAACATGAAAGGTGTCTCTCTAGTGTTCACTCCGACCTTGATTCTGATCAGACGATGTCGTCTTTACAAAAAAAGATTTCCGTTTAGATTTTCTTTGTGTTTTATTTTCTAAAATAATTATTGTACATATCATAATAAAGAATTGCATCAGATATGTGGTACCTCCATGGGAACAAGAGCGACACCTTCATGTTCAAACCTATGTGTGGGCTGCTCTGAAGATCAGTTTATATATTCTCTGCTTTAATTTATGAAAAATATTATTTTATACAAATGTTATATTATGACCTATTTTTTATCTGAGGGCTCAAAAGGAGCCCTTAAACACAACTGATCGGAAGATAAAATTCACCTACATTTTCAAAGGTGATAAGATTGATTTCCTTGATCTTGTGACAACTTATTTTAATAATGAAATCATGAACTATACCTTTTTTAAGGAAGTACATACCGTTATTTCCATTGAAAAACAAACATTCCATTTAGATATTTTCGCAGGGTGCAGAGAAATTATGCTACAGGCGATATGTACAATCAGCAATCACAAATCATTGAGGACAGATTAATATGTAAACAATATATGCAATCATTTGTACAAAAAGCTCGTATGAAAGCAAGATAGATTTCAAAATTATCTGAGGTTAGTTTCATCTCTACCTTTAATTATGGTCACAAAAAATATTTTGCTTAAAGGGGTTTTCTCACTACGATGATTCACTTTCAACATGTAGGGACAGTTAATGAAGACTTTGCCAATTACATTGCTCTTTTGATATTGCCCTGGTCAGGAGATAAGAGAGATTTTATTTGTTCTGACTGCACACAAGTGTCTTTAAGTTACTGTCCGTATCTCCATTCCTGATTAGACAGAGAGCAGGGTGAAGTCACCTTTGATGGAGAGAGCAAAGTCTTTAACAAGATTAGATGGTTTACCTTTTCTAAGCACCTTTTTTCACTCCTTGGAGCTTTGTAGCTTTTGTTTACTACACATTAAATCCACTGCACTTATGCCACTGCAATGCTCAGCTTTTATAGAGGAGCTAAATATGCTTATCACTGCTATAGAACCACCCACAGCTTGACCAGGCTGTGTAAGTCTGAAGTTGCCTGTGAGTCTTAAACAGCATGGCGAGACAACCCTTTTAACCATTGGCCCCTTTTTTTTGTATGGATCCTCATCTAAAATTCTACCTAAACATCCTTTACTCATCTTGTCATGATTGTGCCTGAAACACCTCCGGCTTTTGGCTCTGGTTCCCGGCCACGGCCAGTACGACTCAAGCCGTGGTTTTTGACCTAATACCGTGTTACTTCTCTAGTGTGAACTGGGTTTACTCTGTGCTGGTTGCTAATTGATTTCTGGCCAATGCCCGTAGCCAGGAATCTTCCAGCACACTCTGGGTTAATTGTGCTCCTTCTTGAGTGACAGCCTTCTTCTCCAATCTGGTCTTTTGTTTCTTCTGCCTATTGCCTCAGTTCTAACTTTCATCTGTTCCTATATAAGTTCTCAGCTTCCTTCCTGCCTTGCCTGCTATTTTGGTTCATTGCCTTATAGTTCGCCTGTTCTCTTTTCTGTGTCTTCTGTGATCTCCTGACCTTTTGCTTTCACCCCGGTTATTCTCTTGTCTCACGATTCTGTACCTTGCTGCCCGTATTTGTTGCCGACCCTGGACCGCCCGACTACGTTTATTGTTCTTTGTCTGTTTGTCCTGTCTGTGTCGCACCTATACCAGTGCAGCCATCAGTCTTCTGGTTGGGGCCGGCCTATTAAGGAGTCGGGTTCCCCAAAAGGCAGGGACAGAGGCTGGGACCAGTGTCAGGGCCTCACTTGTCCGTGTCTTTGTGTGCGTCCCTGACCGTCCCTGACACATCTTTTGTAGGATTAAATCTCTCAAAAACAATAGGAGATTTAATAGGAGAGACAAATTTGTACACCTTTCTGCAATATCTGTTTAATGCAGAACATTGTAAAAACAATCGCACCCCGTAGTGGTCAAGAATACAAGTAAAAAATAAAATATAATTTTTAAGAATTATAAAAAAATATATAATAATAAAAAATTCAAATCATCCCCTTTCTATCATTTAACAGAAAAAAGTTACACATAATTTGTATCTCTGCGTCTATAATAGTCCAATCAATTATAATAACAACCCATACGCCGAACACTGTAGAAGAAAAAAATTCCCAGCTGCAAAATGTGTTTTTTGATCATTTCAAAGTCCCCTAAAAATTAGAATGAAAAGTGAACAAAAAGTCACATCTATCCCAAAATATTACCAATAAAAACTACACATCAGCCTCTCCCCTCCACAAAAAAAGTTATCGGTTGCAGAAAATGGCACGGCAATGAAAATGTTAAAAATATTATAAGTTTTATGTGTTAAAAAAACATTATATGGGATGGTCAGTGGTGCGATTAAAAGTCCATGTTGTCCTGCAAAAAACAAGCCCTTATACAATTATTTAAGTGAAAAAATAAAAAATTTTTAGGAAGGTGGGGAGGGAAAATGAACCTGATGAAAAAGTAGGAAGGGATTCAGCAGTGCCCTAGATTTACCCGTTTGGCACGCTATATGTGTACATCCATCTCAGTCCGAACACGGTGCTCCATGGGGTTTGTGTGGTAGAAATCTAATAATAGTCCCTCCACCAGTTGCTGACAAATGTGATGAGCTTATTCCATTGGGTTTACATTGTGATCTCCTATGAGACATCTTGGGTGATCCATGGCTCTGGAGCCCTGGAGTTAGTATTGGCTCCTTATAATGTAGGTCACTTTTACCTTTCTTGGTGTTATCCCGGACGGTTCTTTTCTTTGGTTTTGCTCCAGTGAGTCTGGCCAGTTTTCTTTGTCTTGGAGGTCACCTCTGT
Organism: Phyllomedusa bahiana; assembly: GCA_025379985.1. Classification (NCBI taxonomy): domain Eukaryota; kingdom Metazoa; phylum Chordata; class Amphibia; order Anura; family Hylidae; genus Phyllomedusa; species Phyllomedusa bahiana. The sequence goes on along the minus strand of JAODAL010079742.1, from coordinate 889 downwards.
TGTGCTCCTGCATTATAATATACATGCATATATTACAGGTCTTACGTTATTTCTTTATATAGGATGTAAAATAAAGCTCTACAGAAAGTCTCACCTGCTTAGAGTTTTCATGATCCGCCATGGTGAGTTGGTTTTTCTGCAAAAAATACCATGCATCATAAATCTTTCTGTCGTTATATTAGATAAACTGGCTAAAACCATTTCTGTAGATCATACGAGTCAAATACACCTCCACAGGCTGAATTTGGCTCGTCCTATTATTTTATGTGGCCAGCTAGCAGGGATGGACAAGGTCTGGACACAGAAGGCCCAGCTCTTCACTTTCCCAGGAGGACTCAGCCAGTGCTTGGCAAGGGTAACAGCACAACAAACAAACACCATCTTTGATTCATACTCTACTCTAGTCTGTTCAGCAACTGAAAGACAGTGGCACAGGTCCGACAGTCCTAACCTAGCCCCCGAGCCATCTTCCAATGGTCCTCGGAAGGCAACCATAATGCTGATGTGGACCTTGGTGAAAATTAATAAGTCACTGCAAATTTGAATAATATTTACCAGGTGTAAACAAATATCACTGCAAGGAAAAACCCAATAAAACATAACATTTAATAGATATACATTAAGATAACCCCCAAAAAAATTAAATCCACACAAAATCTAGGGAAGAAGAAAAAATAGGACTCACAGTTTTGATTACTTGACTGCAGTCCAGGCAGGGATTACAGGCGCCAAATATAAGATCGCAGTGCCTGTAGGGAGAAAACCTATACTTGCCCTAGATAGAAACTGCCTAAATTGCGGGGACATCGCCCCAAAAAGGGCGGCTCCGCAGTAACTATTCCCTAGAAAATACTACACTAAGAAAGTATATCAGATAAATCCTGATAGA
>JAODAL010079741.1:0-12476 GCA_025379985.1 Phyllomedusa bahiana | reverse complement strand
TTGTATTTTACCCAAATTGTTCTTTTTGATTCATTTTTTTTTTTTTTTGTTTTTTTTATTGTTTTTATAATATGATCAATTTTTTTAAAAGAGTTCTGGCGTGTCAATTACGGCCATGATTGAGGGATTAAAGGGGTTTTGCCGGTTCACAAATCCCTTTCCTTAGAGAACAGGAAAATGGCCACACTTGAGACCCTATGATGGCCACACTTGAGACCTTATGATGCCCTAAAAAAATGAATAATTAATTTCTATGTTCAGGCCACCGGTGCTACCACTGGGAGTATAGGTTATACCCCTACATCGTCCTATTGAGGGCCCATTATCTTAGCCCCTCCCCTAGCTATAGCCCCCCTGGTGAACCTCTATTTGCACGGGAAAATGCATCACATGGGTGTAGTCTTTCATTATTCATTTTTTAGGGCATAATAGAGTCAGCCCCCGTAGGGTGGGGTCGGGGCGAGTGCTCCGCCAGTAAGGCAGTGCTTGTAATAGGGTACTATGTTCCCCTCTCTATATATCTTACACCCATATGAGATTTGTGATTTGTCTTTTTCACCATTGTGGACTTGCTGTGGGACACATTTTTTCATATAATTCTGTGGAAGATCTCGTATATGGGGACACAGAAAAAAGACTAAAACTTGGTGCACAAATAGGTGCCCCATAGTTGTTTAGGGTGTGGGACGGATGGAGAAAAAAATAGGGAAAGAGAACGACTCATCAGAGAAGAGAAAGACTCATCAGAGAAGACATCTCCTGTGAGTCCCTGGATGTAACATTGCTGTAATCACTTAAAAGTGTGCAGAGCACCTGTGTACGACAGGTATCTACAACTCTATAGTCACTGTATGGCAGTAACATTGGTCGTAGTAGAATGGTTAATATTCAGTAATGGTATGGTGTATTAATCAGTCAATATGTGGCGGTAATATGTGTTCATGATATAGTGGTGTTATTCAGCCACTACATTGTGGTCATGATGTGTCGGTATTATACAGCCACTATGTGGTGGTGATATGTGGTGGCATTATTCAACCACTACATTGTAGTAATATGTGGTCATGTTGTGGCAGTATTATTCAGGCACTATGTGGTGTTGATATGTGGTAGTATTATTCAGTCACTATGGGGTGGTGATATGTGGTATTTGGTTTCAGTGGGATTATTGGTAACGTTAGCCTTGGGATTCTGGTTTGCGTAGCAGAGTTATTTGGTACATTTATGAACATTATTTAGTAGTTTTATACATAGAACTTTGTGTTATAGTCTTTTGTATATTTAGACACTAGTTAATGGTGATCCAAGAGAAGGAAGGCTAGATGCAAACCAGGAAAATCACAAATTAGCACAGAAAACATTATAGGGAGATGAACAAATGATAGTATGCTCCATAAGGGTAGTGGAGGTGACAGTGCTGATAGAAAGATTCTGCTTTACAGCAGATTGTATGCAATGTGGTAATTAATAGAAATGAATAAATTTATTTTGTTCTTTTGTTCAACTACATGACACAAACTTTAAAACACTTGCAGGAAAATGCTTTGTCTCTATTGATGTTTAGCTGGTTAGTGCCATATGAGAAGCCCACAGGCAACAAACCAAACATTATTGAGTGACTTAACCTCTTCATGAGTGTAATGCATGGCTAAGGGTTTTCTGTGTGCTAGTAAGACAAGTGCCTAATGAGCTATAAGTGCTAACCTTTACTGAAAATGCCACTTGTCACTTCATCGGACACAGGCAGATGATGGAGTCTTTCATCTCACGCAAAAAGTCTGCTCTTCAAACAAAAGACTTGTTATTGTTGAATGTCGAATCGGCCAGGAAGACCGCTGTGACTCCAGTCATTCCTAATGGTGGGAAATAAAATAAATCAAAGTGAATAACTTCTATTGCTTAATTTGTAATCCAATGAACTTAAAAGTGCCAACTCCTTGTCTCATTAATGTCGGTTTCATGGATGGTTGTGCAGAATAAGTGTCATTTTAATTGAGCAATTTCAACTGTCAGGCTTAGAAATGAGTTCATAAATATGCATCATGTGCCGAGCAAAAAAGTGACATTATTAGTGAACGCTAAGTGATAAGCAATGTTCACCTTAATATGTTACAATAGATAATGTCCAGCGATACATGTATTATGCCTAAAGGGGTTGTCTGACTACAAGGATTGCTTTTTATGTTAAAGATCTTGCAGAACAAGTCACTTTGCAATATATGTCCATTAACAGTGTTCTACCTATTCCTAGATATCACATCTTGTTTGGCTTGTTTCAGTTCCTCAGGTCGCTATAGCTACAGACCTGTTTGATCTCTCCTGATAGGCTGCCAGCGATGGTAGCTATAGCTACAGACCTGGTGTCCTCAGCAGTTCGTCACTGCAGCCCAGTAAAGTCAGTAAACACGCCCCTGAAATAAAAAATGAAACCAAGAAAATATGATGTATTCATGTAGTGAGACAACCCCTTTAATGTAGACATTGCCGTTGGCACATTGGTTAGTTTGAAAGTCTCAAGTGTTCCCTTAGTAGTGACCCAATGGTAACCTGAAAATCACATGAGAATAGAAAACTCACTTGACCAGTATGAACACTAATTAACTAATGAGTCAAAATACACACATATACCACATAACTCATATTGGATTTATTACAATATAGTATAGAAAGACTTTATTTAATCTGTAAAAAATAAAATGACAGAAAATACATAAACATGGAGTGTTACTGACAGGAAATGCTACCATAAAATATGCTATTAAATGACATTATACAAAAGGTCACATAGAGAAAGACAAGACTGCACATACCAAAATACACTGTAACTAGAGATGGACGAATTTCTCAAAATTCGGTTCGCTCACTTCGCCGAATTTCCCGACAAAAAATAACTTCGTTCTGAATTACTTCGGGATGAATCACGTTAAAAAAACAGCTATTTCCAGGCTGCCAGAGCCTTCAGGGTGCTGTAGAACGTTGTGCCATGCTTAAATATGCAGAGGGAGCTTGGTTTGGTCTTCATATAATGTTGTGTTTTAGTATGACACGCAGATGACTGCCGACGCTGTTAGAATCGCTTCACTCTAAAATTCCCTGGGCATTTAAGAGGGCAAAACTGACCGAAAAACTGAAGCGGGAATGTTGCCTGATAAAGTCATGCCAGCGACAGCTGTAAAAAAAACAAGCTGAGGGCTCAGGTGGCAACATCAGTGACAGAGTGTGGAGGTGACGGCGGCAGCCACAGCAGCATGAGGTCAGAGAGTGGCACAATGACATTCTGGAGGTGGCAAAACAATAGTAGGCCACAGAGTGGCACTATGACACAGTGTGTAGGTCACGTCAGCAGCTGCATGAGGTCAGACAGTGGCACAATGACATTCTGGAGGTGGCAAAAACAGGAATAGGCCACAGAGTGGCACAATGACACAGTGTCTAGGTCACGGCAGCAGCCACAGCAGCAGCATGAGGTCAGACAGTGGCACAATGACATTCTGGAGGTGGCAAAAACAGGAGTAGGCCACAGAGTGGCACAATGACAGAGAGTGGAGGTGACGGCGGCAGCAGCATGAGGTCAGACAGTGGCACAATGACATTCTGGAGGTGGCAAAAAACAGGAGTAGGCCACAGAGTGGAACAATGACAGAGAGTAGAGGTGGCGGCGGCAGGAGAGCAACAGTGAAAATCCGGGGTCAGAGAGTGGCACAAAAGGGGTAACCACAGTGGTAGAGAGTGTCACAATCACATTCAGCAACAGTAGGCCAAGCAAGACAGGTGAGGTCAGGAAAAGTGGGCACAATGACAGAGTGTGGAGGTGGGTGGCAATACCAGTCCCTGGTAAAGATGGTTGGTGGCAGATGGAGAAACTGTCAGCAGATGTGTGGCATCAGGCGGGTGGCGGCATCAGAATAGTGGCTGTGGCAGGTAGTTTGATCCCAGACTCATTTCTCACAGTTTGGATGAGGCGTCATGGCTGATGTAGTCTGACGCCTAAGGCATTGGTGTGTGGAAATCCTGGCCGATACACGCCTGATTCATATTGACAAAGGTCAGTCGTTCCACATTTCCCGTGGACAAGCGGGTTCTCCTTGGGGTAACGATGGCCCCCGCCGCACTGAACACCCGCTCTGATGCCACACTACTGGCCGGGCAGGACAGCTTCTCCACTGCAAACTCGGCAAGTTGCGGCCACACATCCAGTTGGCTGCCCAGTAGTCCAGTGGATCTTCTAACTGGGGTGGTAGAGTGCTGTCCAAGTAGGCCACCACCTGTTGGTTCAGGGTCTGCTCCAGGTCCTGCTGCTGCTGGCGACTGTCCTCCTCACTAGGCGGGTGAAGGAAGCTGCTCATCAGTGACTCCAGACTTAGGTTGCTGCTGATGGAGCTGGTACTGCTCCTACCCCCCCACCTTCCCCCAGCAGCCGCGGCAGTAGTACGTGAGCGCTGAAGAACCCCCCGGTCAGACCTGTCAGAGGAGGGACGATGCCGCACATAGGCAGCGGCCAACTGACTACGGAGGATTTCCCTATAGTATTTGAGTTTGTCCTCCCTCTCAATAGCTGGGAAAAGGCTCCCATTTTGGACCGGTAGCGAGGGTCCAATAGGGTGGAGAGCCAGAAGTCATCCCTCTGCCGGATGCTGACTATTCGGCTGTCACTAGCCAGGCAAATCAGCATGCTGCGGGCCATCTGCACAAGTGACTCCGAGGGGCTCCCTGCCTCCATCTCCACTGTATATTGCCACGGTGCTTGCGGGTCATCTGCCTCGTCTTCCTCATCTCCATCTACCTCCTCCAGCTGCTCCTGCTCCTCCTCTCTTGTCACCTGGGTAGAAATCCACTCATTTCACCAGACAATGCTTCTGCTCCAATGTCCTCCTCCTCCTCCATTTCAGTCCCCACCGGACTCATGTGGCCGCGAGATGTAGTCGCCACATCTCCAGTCCCCTGCCCAGACAGATTTTTCAGCATCTGTTCCAGGACATGAAGCAGTGGAATGACGTTATTCATCCCGTAGTCCTGGCGACTGACAAATAACGTGGCCTCCTCGAATGGCCTCAACAAACGGCAGGTGTCACGCATGAGCTGCCCCTGGCTGACATCAAAGTTACACAGGGGAGTACTCCTGTCCGCCTGGATCATCAAAAAATCGTTAATGGCCTTTCTCTGTTCATACAGTCGGTCCAACATGTGCAGGCTGGAATTCCAACGGGTGGAAATATCGCATATCAGAGTGTGCTGGGGAGGCCGTTCTGCCACTGCAACTCGAGGGGGGTGTGCCTGGCTTTGTAGGAATGGATGAAGTGCATACACAGTTTCCTGGCCATTTTCAGAATCTTCTGAAGATCGGTGGAAGACTTCAGGAAACTTTTCACAACCAGATTGAACATGTGCACCATGCAGGGCGCATGGACCATCCCTCCTCAGTGCAGCGCGGACACCATGTTACTCCCATTGTCCGTCACCATGGTTCCGATTTGCAGTTGGCGCGGAGAAAGCCACACATCGATTTCTTGCGCATGACGCGGAGCAGTTCCTCCTCTGTGTGACTTCGTTCGCCGAGGCCAGCAGGTGTAGAACTGCGTGACACCGCTGTGCCCTACACATGTGGTATGATGGAGCAGTACTTGTGGAGGCTGAGATGGTGGTGTTGGTGGAGGAGGAGGAGGCGGACATTGGCGCAGGAACCGCAGTTTGACAACGTGGAGGAGAAAGCGGCGTCTCCTGTCCAAGTTGTTGGTGTGCCTGGGCAGGAAGCACATTCACCCAGTGGGCCGTAAAGGACATGTACTGGCCCTGACCGTAGTTACAGCTCCAGACGTCCGCGCTGCTGTGCACCTTGGAACAAACTGATAAGCTCAAGGACTGGCCCACCTTCTGTTCTACATATTTATGAAGTGCTGGTACTGCCTTTTTGGAAAAGAAATTACGGCTTGGAACTTTCCATCTCGGCTTGGCACAAGCCATTAGTTCTCTGAACGGTGCAGAGTCCACCATTTGGAAAGGGAGGGACTGCAGTACCAACAACTTTGACAGGAGCACGGTCAGTTGCTGCACCTTAGAATGATTGGACGCATAATGTTGGCTCTTTGCAATCTCCTCGCTGAACGACTGCTGGCGCCATGAGTAGCGAGGAGCAGGAGCATCTGGACCGGGAGATGATGTCAAAGAGAAACAGCTCCCTTCTGCAGAAGGGGGTGGGCCTTGACTGGCTGCAATGGCATGCGTGCCACTGGGCGGCTGTTGCTGCGGCGGCAGGATGGACCACCATATCTGAGCCACGTTTCTCCCAGGCCACCGGATGGTGACGCTGCATGTGTTGACGCAGGGCCGTAGTGCCCAACGTTAGCTCCCTGGCCACGCTTCACTTTCTGCCCACAGATTCTACATATACCCATATTCGGCTCCTCCGGTGTCTTAGCAAAGAACTGCCACACCGCCGAGTATCGGATTTTACCGCCAACACTCCGCACTGAGTGACTACTACCGCCACTGCCTCACTGAGCCCCTGTGCCGCTACTTTCTTGGACCTGCGAAGCTGGTTTTTTACCCCGTGGCCGCTTGGCTCCCGACCTCACACTGCTGCTACCCTGCTGACTCACGGCCACACAACGCACTTGCTGGCTGTGCCGCTGCCTGATGCGCAAGCTGACGCCCTCTTCTCCTGACGATGATGAAGCCCTTGCCTCACCCGGCTCCCAAGTGCGGTCGGCTACATCATCATCTATTTGTGTTTCATCGTCACTGCTGTCCTCATCACCGGTCTTGGTATGCAGAGGCTGACCCCTCACAACATGACCTCCCATGCCACTCTCAACATCTATACTTTGCTGCCTACTGCAAGAAGCAGGGGATATAGGCCCCATTTCTTCGCTGCCAAGTAGCTGCTGACTGCCCTCCACAAATTGTTCATCCACGCTATGTAGTGGCGCGGAGCCCAGACCACATAGATCTCTGGCTGAGGGAACCGGATGGGACAGAGGCAGGTTGAGGACGGGTGAGGGCCGCTGACCCGCTCCCGGGCCATGCCAACTAAGGGTTGTGTCTGACGTTCCCACCGACTCTTGGCTGGGGTTGTCAGATGTCATCTGGGAGGAAGTGGATGACCTAGTCAACCAATCAAGAACCCTTGGGTTGCTAGTCAGCACATGGCCGCTAGATGACAGCGGCAGTTGTGGCCTCACCGAGTGACCCCTGCTGCGACGTCCCCTTGCTGTGCTGCAACCTGGGCCTGCTCCAGAAATGTTTGTGCCTCTGCCACTCGCAGGTGAAGAGCCTGCCACCTCTCTGTCTGACATACTGTTTGTTCTAAAATGTACAGACACTGTTTGATGAAGATATCTGTATATGATAAATACACACCCTGTATTTGACTCCAAATTAACCCACTAAGAAGCTTGGGTAACCCTGGATATAAATTGCGCTCCACAAATAGGCAGGAAAAATTGACTTGTATGTGCCGTTTAAAAACTCTGTGTATTTTACTGAATATAAAAGCACAAACAGGCTTAATTAACCTTCGGATATGAATTATGCTACAGAATTTCTTCTGTGGCGGTGAAAAAACAAAGTTTCTATTACTGAGTACAACTGCAGAACAACGCTTAATTAACCCAGGATGTAAATTGTGCAAAAGAATTGAGGGAACCAAAAAACTTTTAAACGTTTTTGCTTTGTTTTTTGCGTGTTACTACAAAAATGGCGGGGTTTTCTCCATGATTGACCCAAAAAAGAGAAAAACTTTTTAGATTTACAACTGTTTTCGCTTGTTTTAATTATGTTCTACAGGAAAAATTTATTTTTTGGCGGTGAAAAAAACGGTTTATTTTAGTCACCACAGCAGAAAAATAACGCTTAATTAATCCCTGGATGTAAATTGCGCCAAACAATTGAGCACACAAACTACGAGCTTTGTAGAGTGTTACAATAGTGTGTTTTTTACGCTACACAACAAGATAAAAATTGTAATTAACCTTCCTTGTGAATTATGCTACAGAAAAATGTATTTTTTGGTGAGACAGTTTTTTCTAAAGAAAAATTTATTTTGTGCCTTGAAAATACGGTTTTATTTTAGGTCCACCAAAAGAGAAAAACAACGGGTTAATTAGCACCTGGATGTAAAGTTTTTGCACCACAACACCAATTTTGATGAAGCCAAAAAATGAAGTGGTTATTTGTATTGTAAAAACGCTGTTTCTTTAAATGAATACAACAGGGAAAAAGGCTTAGATCGCCCTTGATATTCAATGTGCTGTGAGCAGATAACATTAAAATGTATATGCAGCTGCATTGGACGCACACTGGACTTCAGATCCAATACCCACAAAACCAGAAATAGAAGTTAAGAGAAGCGTCTCTGAGACAAGCTGAGATCCCCCCAAAAATCGCTGTATAAAAAATCAGTTCTTCAGTAAGAGCTATTACAAGCAGCAGCGGCGGCACCTTCCCTAGTCAGTACAGTGAGAGGAGTGTGAGCTCCCAGCGTCGCGCCCGGACGTATATAGTGCGGTGACATCACAGAATCCTGCCGGTCTCTGATTGGCTTCATCTATGCACATGTCATGCAGGCTATGCCCTTCTTCGTCCCCGAGTGCTTTGCCCCATGTAACGCCATGTGCTCGCAGCCATTTTATCAATCAAAAGCACACTTCGGTCACCCGAAGTACCCCAAAGTTCGTTCAGAACCGACGCGTTCCTGAAATTCTAAACGAATTCCACTTCGTTAGAATCAATTCGCCCATCTCTAACTGTAACATTAATTTTCCTCATAAAATCACCATAGAGTGTAAAGGAGTGGACTCATTTCAGACATTATACGGGAAAGTCTTGGTTTGAACTGAGAGGTTTCAGGCCTTGTTTGAGATACGTGCCAAAAGTGGGATCCACACCTATCTGACATTGATAGCATATCGAATTCACAGAAGGGACAAGAAAAATGCATACTCAATAAAATGTAATTGGTTTAATACACCAATTCTAATATATCCAAAAAACTTACCCTATTGTGCCCTCAAAGACAAAAAAATATCTGTAGATATTGTAATATATCTTTACAACTGTTTTCTTGCCAGAGTTCTATAATTTGATGTTTGATATCTACTTTTATCTTCTAGAGTAGTTATTGTATTTATTGGTAATACCATATATACTACTTCCCTTATAATTGGAGGGACATTGTAGAGTCTTGATTAGGGATTTGTTCCCGCGTGAGGTCGCCCTTTTCGGGGCGCTTGCCCCACTTTAGCCAGGGTTAGATATATTTTTTGTCTTTGAGGGCAGAATAGGATAACTTTTTTGGGTATATTTTAATTGGTATATTAAAAGTTATATTTTATTGAATAGTCATTTTTCTTGTCCCTTCTGTGAATTCATTTAGCCTAATTTGGAGAATATTGCCTACTGTATTGATAGAGAGTGGAAATGGTCCAGACCACTTAATTGCCCAATTACTGGTTCTGTGATATTGTTTATTGACAGCATACCCTAGCAATATGCCATCAATGTCTGAAATACGACAACCACTTTAATCCCGAAGTCTATTGAAAAGTGTCTGTAATAAAGCCATTAACGTAACCATACAGGGTAAAAGGGGTAACACTGTATAAAGTGCAATATTAAATCTACATAAAGAGAGCATTAAAGGGGTTGTCCAGTTCCTAAAAAAACTATTTAACAGCTTCTGGAATCCAACTAATAATCAAAATATTTGCGTGCACAAAACATTACGTCTATCTAGATTATCTAGATTAGCTACAAACTGACACGCTGAGGGTCTTTATTGGCAATTTTTGGTATGATCAAGAGATAAGACAATGTAAGCTACCATTCAGGTTTATGACTTGGCATCTCAATGCAGATGCAGCGGGTCCATTGGGATCTTATATTAAAATAATACGGAAGCAACATTGATAACCTTGGTTACACAAAAGTAGAACTAGATATTCTAGCACATACATGAGTTGGGTGGGAGGTGGGGGGTTGTTACAATGGTCCTGCAGGTTTTGGGACACTTAAATGTGCTATCTCTTTAAAGGTCATGACATGAATCTGTGTTGAATGTTATGATTGCCATATATCATTCACTTTGCACTATGGATTTTTATTTTTTGGCAATATCCCATTACACTACCGCAACATAGGGAGCACATAGAAAGTATAGATACAACTTATGCCATGCTCATTGATGCGATCACCTGGATTTGGGGGAAAACTTGTCAGTAAGTATTCGGTTTCCCTGCAGCGCCACCACAGGGGACATGAGAGATTTCCTAGTGTATATTCAAATCAATCATTTGTGTGTATAAAGTAGGTGCTCCAATGCCAGAGACGCTCTTTGTAGCTGATCTCCACTCTGGCCAAGAGATTAAAGGAGTTGTCTCACTACATTGATTTGTCCTGTTTTATTGGTTTCACTTTGAATTCAGGGGCATGTTTACTGGCTTCCACTAGGCTGCAGTAGAAGGCGGTCTGTAGCTATAGCAACCAGTGCTGGCAGCCTATCAGGAGAGATCAAACAGGTCTGTAGCTATAGCAGCCAGTGCTGGCAGCCTATCAGAAGAGATCAAACAGGTCTGTAGCTACAGCAACCAGTGCTGGCAGCCTATCAGGAGAGATCAAACAGGTCTGTAGCCATAGCAACCTGAGGAGCTGATGCAGCCCATACAAGAGGGGATATCTAGGAATTGGTAGGACACTGTTAATGGACACATATTACAAAGTGACTTGTTTTTGCAAGATCTTTAACATAAAAAGCAATCCTTGTAGTGAGACAACCCCTTTAATTCAGGATTCCCTAACAATACATAACAATGGACTTTCTAAACTGCAAAACATTTTAAGGGGTTAAGCTTGTAAATTTCCACGTATTGCTGTACACAGAGCTGACGTTACTCCCCCACTTCATGAATCATAAATCTGATTTAAACGTTTTGTTAATATGCTAGTGTGGGAACATCTGTCTCCTAATGATGGAATTGGTGCATAAGAAAGGTAGAGTGTTAGTCACTGGATTGTTAAGAACAAGGTCAACTTCTGCTGCATTTTTTACCTTTCATTTTTTGTTACAGATTTTCCGCAATAAGAAATAATCATTGATTCTCTGTATCAATTAACCCCTTCACACCACAATTGTTTTTGTTGCATTTGTTTTTACCTCCCTGCCTTCCAAGACCCGTAACTTTGGACTGGGGAACCATAGTGCTCCCAAGAAGAGTTGGGCCCAAGACATGGTCAAAACCCTTAGGCTTAGATTTTTGGTCTAGAAAACATTGATTTGTCTCCAGCCCAAAGTAGTATTCGGCGAAGCAGGAGACAGATCCCTCCCTGCTCCACCATTGTTTAAAACTGATGCACATACAGTTAAAAACATGCCGCGAAGCTTGGGGCCCACCAGGGAATTACCTGGTGCCATTGACCATACCACATAATGTACTGGGGAACCCCAAACAAAAATCTTGGATGTTGTGCAATTTGAAAGAAAATGCAAATGCAGCATTTTTGTGTATAGGTTTTGGGCGACAGGTATGAATTCGAATGTGTATTTTTTTTATACTTGGCGCCGACAACCCAGTTCTAAATAGATATAGAGGAGTGTAGAATACGACAGTATGAAGATTTTTGGCTCTTTACATAGAGCTTAATGCACCAAACTTCTCTCAAAGTTAGGCGCATTACACTCTATGCCCATACAAAGTTTGGAGCATTAAGCTCTATGCAATGCGCCAAACATTGTATGGGCATAGGGTGTGATGTGCCGAACTTTGAGAGACATATGAAGGAATACATGGAAATCCCTAAACAAGCATGCTTCTTTAGGGATTTCCATGTATTGTATAGCCCTTTTAGCAGTGGTGTGCCACTGGTAATGGTGTGTGTGTGTGGTGTGTGTATCTATATATATATGCCGCAACCCTGCCAGTGGCAACCAGGTTCACATTGTGTTTTTCAGAAATGTTTTTTTGTGCAGAATAGTGTTGAGCGATTATTATCGACAAAGTTAAAATCGGCACAGTTTTTATGTTGATCGAATATTTTAGAACATGCGATAATTTAGGTTAAAATCTGTGCATCATCTATTAATATCGCACCATTTTCGGCGCTTCCTGTCATTTTGGCGGCCAGCAAATCAGCTTACAGAATAGAGCAGGGTGAGATGTGTGTGCAACGTCATGACTGGGATGTGTATGGTTGCGATTGGCTGGAAAAATCACATGACCTCGTTTTACATAGAACAGCCCTTCCTGTTCATGATCAGTGTCTCTCAGCGTCTCATAGCAGTAGGACGTGCGCTCTGCCTGTGTCCAAACAGCTCAGCGAAATTATTCTATTTCTTCACAGAGAAAGCTCTACTGTTAGCTGTGATCCTTACAACTTAGTTAGATCAGAGATTTGAAGATTTTATGTAGTTAGGTAGAGAATTTTAAAGGAGCATCTACCGCTGTAAAGTCATGGGGGAGAGCGGGGGGGGGGGCACAGGCGAACAC
>JAODAL010079740.1:0-12476 GCA_025379985.1 Phyllomedusa bahiana | reverse complement strand
GGGGTCTGCAGGTTTGGGGCTCATGCTGGGGCCCAGGACAGGTATAGTCATGTCCAGGAAACTAAAATGGGGGTTGAAAGACTCCTTTTTCGGCATTTTTAAATGTGGGGGTCATGCAGGTTTGAGGCTCAGGGCTGTGGCCCAGGGACAGGTAATTAAATGCCCGTGAAACTAAAATGGTGGTTGAAAGACTCCTTTTTCCGGCACTTTTAAATGTGGGGGGTCTGCAGGTTTGGGGCTCATGCTGTGGCCGGCGGTAAGTCAATGTCCAGTGAAACAAAAAGGGTGGTTGAAAGATCCTTTTTGGAACTTTTTAAATGGGGGGGTATGCGGGTTTGGGGTATGTGCGTTCCAGGCAGGGATATTCAATGTCCAGTTAAAAGTAACATGATGGTTAAATCATACTGCCTTCGGCACTTTTTAATTTGTGGGTGATGGGGTTTAAAGGGGTAGGTGTGGTACAAGACAGGGATAGTAAATGGTCTGTGATTTTTTTTCTGTGATTTTTAAAAAGTGTGTTGCCTAAGATGTAGCAGTATCCATTTGATGTTGTGGATTTTTAATTTTCGCTTCTCCCCCCTTGTTTGGGGTGTAATAATGAAGGGTTGTTGCCTCCCATAGATTTTAAATGGTCATCGCGCTTTAATGTGCTCACTATCGAAAAAACCTTTCGATAGGGGCCCCCCCGACTTGCTATCGATCGATCTGATACCCAACGCAATCGCCAAAACTAATAATGAGTCATGTGCAAATCTTTCATACATATTGACAAAACAAAAACCTAACAACGGAGTCAACTGTTCAGTATGGGAAAAATCTAATACATGTTTTTTTATAATAAAAAGTACTTGGAGCTTTACTTTATTTCATATTTCATAAAGAAGTTCTTTTGTCCATTGCAGGCCATATGTACCAAGTTATTCTCCCCAGAAGCTAAAATAGTTCTGTACATACTCCATACCAAGTCCTTGACGTTTTGAAGTATGGACTCACATGAAACTCTGTCTGCTGTTGTACATCTTCCCATATAGCTCTACTCCGCATATGGCTCTGCCTTAAAGTAACAGAAAGCACCCCCCCACCACCACCACTTCACACACCCATGGTGCCTTATGTGAATCGTTGTATAATTGCCAAAATAGAACCTTATACAAAATTGGTCTCAGTATGTCTTTGTATATTCTGAAAAAAAAAAGTTTGAAATTACTCAAAAGTTGTTTTTGTTTCTATCGTTTTTTCAGCTTTTTAATTCAAGAATGACTCATTGGGACATCATTAACGTTCCTCAGCTTTGACAGATATACTAAGTTTTGCTTAGCAGTTATATAGGTCTTAAAGATTAAGATCTGACAAACACCACATCTTCAACATCATTCCAGAATTTAATTACTTTTTAGCTCCAAGTATTTATCTATCTGATTTTAGGTCTTGGTTATGTACAATATTGTTCAGCTCTGTTTCGATAATTTTTTACTTACTACTAAATCAATCAGCTGCATCATGTTATTTATAACAATCAAAGAACATTTCCAGAAAACAAAATGCTGCAAGGTGTTCAAGAAATAAATACAATAGCCTACAAGGACTTATGCAGTAAAAAAAAAAAAAAAAAAAATCAATATTTTTGTTTTTAAAGGATGATGGAGTACACACCTGAAAGAGTAAGTAACCAATAATCCAAAGGTTTGTGAGGCTTAAAGTCTGCATTGTACATTTATCCAAGGAAAACATATGTAGTTGATTAATCCGAACAAAACTTTGAAAAATGATAAGGTTATCTGCAGTTACGTAAATCACTTGAAATATATTGGTATACATAGGAAAAAGACTGCCTTATATACAAGAAGCTACAACGAGTTATTCCTTTAACCATCAAGTATTAAAAAATGGGGATGTTGCAATGCAATATTTAATCTCAAGTATAAATAAAGGCAAGTAAATATATTTCTTCCAAGTTTAAATGCAACTTACCTTGAAATCTTGAAATTAGAAGCTAAATGGGTATTCAGTGTACAGTAAATTACTTAATCATTTGTGAAAAAGGCTTTTATTAGGGCATCGTCCACACAAACATTGTGACGGCTCGCCTTCTAGAGCTGGCGCGAAGTTCTCAATAAATTAGGTTCGCCGACATTCAACGAATTTTCCGTCAAAATCCGCTTTCGGTACTTTCTGTAACTTACTTCGCGGACACGAATCGCATTAAAAAACAGACTATATTTTCCTGGAGCTGCCACCATGAGCTGCACCAGGGCTGCTGTAGTAACTTTGTGCCTATCGCTTAATTATGCAGAGAGAAGCTTGGTCTTCATACAATGTTGTGTTTTAGTATACTGACACGGCCATGACTGCCGGACGCTATTTGAAATCGCTTCACCCCTTCATTCCGAAATGGGCACCTTACGGGGGCCATTAACTGCAGCAAAAAACTGATAAGTGGGAATGCCAGCTTGAACAAGATAATCAGCCCAGTGAGAAAGAAACGAGTTGAAGGGATAAGGATTCTAAGGATAGAGTCAAAGAACCAGAAGTAGCGTTAACTCGAGCCGCCATAGATCGCCAGCACCAGCACATTACCCGAGGAGTCACAGACAGGTGTCACAATGCCAGAGGGCCACAGCATTCGGGTGTCATCTACCTGGCCATGTGTTGAACACACACTAGGTCAGTATTCGCTTTTCTCACACCAGCAGAGGACATATGACAACAACCAGCCAAGAGTCGGTGGGTTTGTCACACACTACCCCTAGTTGGCATGGCACCAGGGAGCACAGGTGTGGGCGGCTCCCACCTGTCATCATCCCACCTCTGTCCTGTTTGCTTCACACAGCCAACGAGTTACTACTATGTGCTGTGGCATACTTTCTGAGCCAATGTTCTGTCGTAGGTCTCACACAATTTTGCTTGTGAGACAGGGAGGCAGCAAAGATGAGTGGGGAAAAAGACATATGCTGCCTTCTTGCAGAAGCAGGCAAATAGTGATGAGCGTGAGTCTGCAATCGGGGGGGCGTTATGTTGTGAGTGGTCGGCCTTTGCCTACAGCGACACCATTTGAAGGTGGACGGGCCCTTGGTCGAACAGGCAAACACTATATTCGATGTAGCCAATCGACACTTGGGAGCGGGTGTATGTGAATCAGCAATGCGGGGAGATGGGGGGACTGGGACAAAACAGGTGAGAGTTGCCAAGTTAAACAAGGCATAAAGTGACCCCAAATGGAAAATTCTTCCCACTCCATGTACAACTCCCTTGTGTGCCCCTTTTCTCCACTGAGAGGAAGTGGTGCCCTACGCGTTAAACCTACCCTTGAACTACCCATTGCCCCCCCCCCCCCCCCCCCCCCCCCCCCCCCCTATTCTCCGGCCCTGGAAGCTATTTCCAGTTTTCTATACATTAAGTAGCCGACAGGGAGGAGAAGAAGGAGTATGTGGACGAAGTCTTAACCTGGGGAAGATCTTGGGTACAGTAGACAGTCATTGTCTGGGCCGAGAGATGACATAAAGTTGGGTGTCGAATCAAATACTGGTGGTTTTGAAATGACATGTGTTGCTTATTAGCGTGACACCACAGCACCAACAGTGTTCAAGGGTTCATATTTACCATTTGGGAGAAGAGAGCGCAGCTTGAGTCGTGTCAGGCAGTGGAGCAGCCTGTAACGTCGGTGGGTTAAAGATACGGATAGAGTTAGTGTGGCCGGGAGTCAGAGTGGGTACGGGGCCCAGCAGTGTGGGTTCGGGAGCCATAAACAGGCCACGATTTTAGCAACATCCAACTTTGCAGGGTCCTCAGAAAAAAACAGTAGACCGGCACAAACGCAGGTGGACTCACCGGTTCAGCGTACGACTGGCCGGTACAACAATGTCAGCTTTGGTGGCTTAAAATCACCTAACTCGGTGGTGTGCTAGTTTTTTGACAATGACACCAGTTGAGGCCGAATCATAACTATATCGTTGAGTCTGTGGGACCAGAATGCGATTAATAAACGGGATGACCAACGGGACACCTAACGTTGGCACCTCTGGCCTGCATCAAATCATTGCAGTGTCAACATACATGCTTTCTGATGTGGATGGGTCCCGTCCTGTGCACAACGCTGCCAGCACCAAGTGGCACAAGCCTCATCCATTTCAGGACAGTCAAGGCTTCACCACCTCTACCGAAGACAACTCCTGTCTTATTACATTCATCTAACGGTCCAAGATATTCACCTGCACCATACCTACGGCACTCATCGAGTGCCAGCTGTCATTCACCGAGACGAATTTACCAAGAGACAGCAGTATGCGTCTAGTGACAGAAGCTGACCAACCGTGCATCCTGCTCCAAGTTCGGTGGTACTGACAAGTCCCTCCCTTTTGCAAGTGGTGGGACTCTGCCAGGGGGATCCATTCAATGAACAGGCCAGCTCGAAACTCAGCCATTGCCTAAAAAAAAACAAGGGTAGGGCCTCCTATATGACCACCAGAAAGCAGATGGTAGCGGCCACTGCCAGGGAGCGGGCCGTCTAAGTAGGTCCAGCGTTATTCTCCAGAGCCCGACACAAGCAGAATGGGGACTTTCTGCGGCGGGGGGGGAGTCCTACCAGGTCATAACCATGGAGAACTAGCTTTGTGGGGGGCAGCTGAAGGCGAGCGAGGTACAGAATACGTAAGACGAAACTCACTAGTCTAAGGTATTAAAGCCAAACAGGTCAGGGCAGCGGGCGTGGAGATTCAAAGTCAGGTAACTTTAGCTGAAAGGTCGAGGTTACATGGGCTGACAGGAACTGAAATGATCAGGGGGAAATTGATGAACCAGAGACTAAATATATTACAGGGGGGAAATTATTGAACATCGAGAGAAATTGGATGAACAGGAATGAAATTATTAACAGGGACGGGGTAATTATTGAACAGGCGGAAATTGATGAACAGAGAATAAGTATATTAAATGGGGGAAAATTATTGAACAGAGAAAGGGCCATTAATGATTTTTAAGATCCAAGTGGACAGGATGATTCCCTGGGCGATCCGATGTCATCACAGCGAGAGGAAGGCATCAATCAGGTTGTTAAGTTTACACCCATCTGCCAAAGACATTCTAAAAAAGGCAGGAAACTTTGCAATCACTGCAAGCCGTTATTACACACACCAAGCACACCCTCTTTAAGCTGCAGCGGCAGACCGGCCACCTCCCCCAAACATAGGCTGATATGTGACATTTCTCAAACGGTGGATGGAATTCTAGCCTCCATACTGTTGGTACGATTCCTATGAAATGGTTTATTGATGATCAATAGCGGAAAATGGTGTTCACACCTTGTTTAATTTTAAGTCGGCCAGTGGCAGCCTCATTCGTGACACCTGCCGTTTGTTCAGGCCTTTCATGCAGACTTTGAAATCATTTGTCTTTCGCCAGGACACAAGGATGTGAATAAGTCATTCCAGTGCTTCATGTTCGTCACGGACAGCGGTTATAGTGGATCAACTGCGGTCCAACACAAGCTGGATTGAGGCAAACAGCCTCGCCAGCGAGCGGGGGTCTAAGTAGGTCCCAGTTTTCACCAGAGCCCCCGACCCCCACAGCAAAGGGGATTGGACTTGTGAGGCAAGTGTCTAACCGGTCACTACCCACGACTTGACTTGCTTGCTGGTGGCAGCCAGGGTGTAGCGAGCGTACATATCGTAAGGCCGAAACTCAGAGTCGGGGACAAGTGTAAGGTCAGCAGAAGCCCGGCCACCAAGGACTCGTGGTCAAGGGATGCGTGGCAAGCCGTGACGGTACACGAATATGACAGACGAGGGCACTGACCTGATGGAAACTCTTTTCTTATAGAGCTCCAAAAAAAAATTATTTATTAGTATGATTTATTTTATAGTCTTGGAGGCGGTTGTGTGAGGATGCCTTTTCCATTACAAATGCAGCTAAGGAATTTCCAAGCTTTCTAAAATTCTGTACTCCGCTGAGATAATAGTTCAGCCAAAATTTTCCTTTATCACCTGTGTTATATGTTCCATGAACAAAAGAACATTTACAACTATGAATTTCTTAAACCACTTGATATCTGTGTCGGATGTAATTTGTCTCACCACGCGTAACAGGGGAGAGGCCTCCAGAAGAACTTGTGGTTTTTACTTTCTGTAAGTATGGACATACGATTTCACATTCTTCATATGAAGAAGTTCATCAAAGACAGTCTTTGACCAGCATTTGCTTTGCTTCTTTTTTGTTATGTCACCATTAACAGTTTTGCTACTGAATTCAATCAACAATGGCACAGAATGCAAAATAAGCACTAAAACATTACC
The DNA here is from genome assembly GCA_025379985.1 of Phyllomedusa bahiana. Classification (NCBI taxonomy): domain Eukaryota; kingdom Metazoa; phylum Chordata; class Amphibia; order Anura; family Hylidae; genus Phyllomedusa; species Phyllomedusa bahiana. The sequence continues at coordinate 6,189 of JAODAL010079740.1, read as the reverse complement.
TGTAGTTATGGATCTCCCTTCAGTTCAAGTTCCATATGATGGATTTGAACAAACTAGTTGTAAGCGAAAATTGATTCAAGATCACCACTTTTATACTTTTATGAGTGATTTGTTCGTCCCTGATGTCCTCCTCAACGGTATTGCGTATGCAGTGGCTGATCGCCGCTCACCCAAAAAACCTCCTCAATGCCCACTCTCCACATCAATTCTGCAAGAAGCAGGCGATGTCTGCCCCACCTCTTCAGTTGCCCAAGTAGATGCCCTGACTGTCCTCAAATTGTTAGTCCCACTGCTATAGTGGCGCTGAGCCCCAGACCACATATTGTTTTCATGGCTGAGGGACCGAACGGGACATGAGGCGGGTGAGCGACAGGTGAGAGCCACTGACCATGTTCGGGGCCATGCCAAGTAAGAGTTTTTGTAACTGACCGAACCCACCGCATAGGGTTTGTCAGTATGTAATCTGGGAGTGAGGATAGTGGATGACATAGTCAACCCCTAATCAAGAAGCACTTGGGTTGCTGATCAACACCCCTACGAGTCGCTACATGAACACCAGGCAGTTCTCGGCCCTCTGGCCATCAAAGAGTCACCCACGCTTTGACGAAGTCCCTCTTATGTCCTGTGACCTGTGCTGCCTCCTGGTAATGTTTATGCAACATGCCCCACTCGAATGTGAAGAGTCCTGCACACTCTTCTGTCTGACAAACTGTTTGTTCAAAAATTTACAGGACTCTGTTTAAATGAAGATATCTGTTATTTGATAAATACACACCCTGTATTTGACTCCAAATGGACCATCTAAACAAGCCTGGTGTGGTAACAACTTGGAGATAAATTGCCGCTCACAAATGGCCAGATAAATTTACTTGTATGTCGCGCGATTTTAAAACTCTGTGTGTTTTAATGAATATAAAATCAAAAAACAGCCCTCTAATTAACCTTCGGATACAGGAAAAATTTCTTCTTTGGCGTTGAAAAACACCGTTTATTTTACTGATTACAATAGCACAAACAAGCTTAATTAACCCTTGCACAAAAGAAATGAGCTGCCGAAAATTAACTGGTATGTGGCATGTTAAAACGATGTGTATTTTACTGACCACAACAGCAGAAACACGCTTAATTAACCCTTGGATATAAATTGCGCAAAAGAAGTGCAGCTGCCAAAACTTCAACAGGTTGTGGCGTGCTGTTTTGTTAATACGACATGTATTTAATGATTAAAAATGCAGTAACACGCTTAATTAACCTTCGGATATGTATTATGCTACAGGAAAAATTTCTTCTTTGGCGCTTGAAAAACACTGTTTATTTTTACAATAGCCACAAACACGCTTAATTCAAACCACTTGGATGTCAATTGCGCAAAGAAATGAAGTGCCAAAAATTAATGGATGTGGCGTGGTTAAATCGACTGTGTATATTACCTGACTACAACAGTAGAAAACAACGCTTTATTAACCTTCGGATATTAATTATGCACAGGAAAAATTTATCTTTGGCGTTAAAAACATGTTTCTTTTACTGACTTACAACAGCAGAAACACGCTAATTAACCCTTTCGATATAAATTGCCGCCAAAGAAATGAGCAGCCAAAAATTAAAGGATATGTGGATTGCTAAAAAACGCTGTTTCTTTAACTGAATATCTACAGCTAAAAAACAGGCTTAGATAACCCTTGGATATTCAATGTGAACTCCAGAACTGAGCCAGCATATAGCATTAAAATGGATATGCAGCCTGAATTGCGACGCACACTGGACTTCAATTCCAATTACCCCACAAAATCAAAAAAATTAGAACTGTAAGAGAAGCAAGTCTCTGAGAAAAGCTGTGACACCCCCCCCCCCAAAAAAAAAAATTAACTGTATAAAAGTTCTTTCTTTTGTGTATGTGAGATTCAGCTACTGGAGCATTGTTGCCAGCAGCTACAACACGGCAAAGAGAGAGGAGTGGAACTGCCAGCGGTACGCGTAAGCCGGTCTCTTTTATAGTGCCCGCTGGTGACGTCCCAGCTATCCCCGCCCGGTCTGCCTGACTTGGCTTCATCTCTGCATCATGTCATTGAGGGTGTTCCTTTCTTCCTTCCAGAGTTCTTTGTCCCATTTAACGGCATGTGTTTGCAGCCATTTTATCAATTAAAAGCATGCTTCGTCCTCACAAATCACCCCAAACTTCAATTTCGTTCAGAATCGAAGTTTTCCTGAAATTCTAAACGAATTCCAATTTGTTAGAATCAATTTGCCCATCTCTAGCTGTTACCTATCAACCATCGACCAGTCACTGCATGGAAATGACAAAATTTTTCTTACAAAAAGGCTCTTTTCAACATGGCACTCTTTATTCCAAGCAAATACACAGATGCAAATTAGTGCTTTGTTTCACCTTCCAAGGGGTCCAGCTTGAATATAGTATTCACCTGTATCCATACAGAAGTGGATCAATGTAAAAAGAAGTATAACAATTAGAGATGGGCGAATTGATTCTAACGAAGTGGGAATTCTTTTATAGTTTTAGAATTTCAGGAAAACTTCGAGTCGCGAACGAAGTCGAACTTTGGGGTACTTAGGTTTGGTGAAGAAAGGTGTGCGTTTTTTGATTGATAATAATGGCCTGCGAGACACATGGCGACCTACATGGGGGCAAAGCACTCTGGGAGGAAGAAGGGCGCATAGCCTGCATGACATGTGCAGAGGTGCCAAGCCAATCACGTGAGACCGGACGGGATTATCGTGAAGTCAACCATGCACACTATTTAAGTCCGGGAGCTCACACTCCTCTCACTGTGCTCTTCAGGGAAGGTGCCTGCCGTGGCTGACCTAGCTCATTACTGAAGAATTGACTTATTTATATAGCGATTTATGTGGAGGTGTCCTCTGCTTGTCTAGGAGAATGATTCTTACCTTAATGTTCTATTTCTAATTTTTTGGGGGTATTGGATCTGAAAAATCCAGGGCCAGGGGGGGGTGGTGTGTCCACTGCTAGACATGCAATATTACATCTCAATATCCAAAGTGGGAATATCTAAGCCCAGTTCATGTTGTATTCATTTAAGAAAGATACAGCTTTTTTACAATACAAATACCACTTCATTTTTGGGTCTGCTCACATTCTATTGTGCCAATTTACATCAAGGGAGATTAATTAAGCGTTGTTTTGCTGGGTGTGTGACCCAAGAAACAGTCTTTTTAAACGCCAAATATATACATTTTCCTGTAAGACCTAATTCTCAAGCAAAGGTTAATTACAACTGTATCTCTTGTTGTGTGGTTTGTAGAAAACACGCCCAATTGTAACAAGCTACAAAGCTACTATTTTGCTGCAGGCCCTCTATTCTTTGGAGCAATTTACATCCAGGGGGTTTAAATTAAGCGTTGTTTTGCTGGTTGTGACACTGAACCCCAAGAAACCGTTCTTTTTCAAAGCCCCAAAATATAAACACTTTTTCCTGTAGGCCTAATTCACAAGCCAAAGGTTAATTAAAACTGTATCTCTTGTTGTGTGGCCGTAGACAGAAAAACACGCAATTGTAACACGCTACAAAGTGACTATTTTGTGCGAGCCTACAATTTGTGCGCAATATTTAACATCCAGGGAGTTAATTAAGCGTTGTTTGCTGGTTGTGCTGACAAGAATAAAACTTCTTTTTCAACGCAAAAAATATATAAATTTTTCCTGATAGCCTAATTCCAAGCAAAGGTTAATTACAACTGCTATCTCTTGTTGTGTGACGTAGAAAACACGCAATTGTAACACGCTACAAAGCTACTATTTTGTGGTGGCTCAATTCTTTGGCGCAATTTTCATCCAGGGGTTAATTAAGCGTTGTTTTGCTGGTGTGCTGACAAAAATAAACCTATTTTTCTACGCCACAATATATACATTGTTCCTGTAGCCTAATTCATGTCCGAAGGTTAATAAAGCCTGTTTGTGCTTTTACATTTAGTAAAACACACAGTGTTTTTAAACGACACATACAAGTAAATTTTTCCTGGCCATTTGTGGAGCGCAAATTTATATCCAAGGGATTACCCAAGCTTGTTACTGGGTTCATTTGGAGTCAAAAATAGGGTGTATATTTTTTAAAATTTATCAAATAGTGTCTGTACATTTTAGAACAAACAGTATGTCAGACAGAGAGGTGGCAGGCTCTGCACCTGCGAGTTGCAGTGCACAAACATTCCTGGAACAGCCACAGGTCGCAGCACAGCAATGGGGACGTCGCAGCAGGGGGTCACTCGGTGAGGCCACAAACTGCCGCTGTCATTCTAGACTGGCCGTGTGTTGTTCAGCAACCCAAGGGTTCTTGATTGGTTGATCTAGGTCATCCTCTTCCTCCAGAGACATCTGACAACCCCAGCCAAGAGTCGGTGGGAACCTCAGACACAACCATTAGTTGGCATGGCCCAGGGAGCGGGGTCAGCGGCCCTCACCTGTCCTCAGCCCGCCTCTGTCCCTTCCGTTCCCTCAGCCAGAGATCTACTATGTGGTCTGGGCTCATGCGCCACATTATAGTGAGGATGAACAATTTGAGGAGGGCAGTCAGCAGCTACTTGGCAGCAAAGAAATGGGGCCAATATCGCCTGCTTCTTGCAGTAGGCGGCAAAGTATAGATGTGGAGAGTGGCAGGGGAGGGCATGGTGTGAGAGGTCAGCCTCGGCATACCAAGACCGGTGATGAGGACAGCAGTGACATGAAAACACAAATAGATGATGATGTAGCCGACCGCACTTGGGAGCCGGGTGAGGCAAGGGCTTCATAATCGTCAGGAGAAGAGGGCGTCAGCTTGCGCGTCAGGCAGCAGTGCAGCCAGCAAGTGGGTCGTGTGGCCGTGAGTCAGCAGGATAGCAGCAGTGTGAGGTCGGGAGCCAAGCGGCCACGGGGTAAAAAAACCGCTTCGCAGGTCCAAGAAAGTAGCGGAGCGTGTTGGCGGTATTTAAAATCCGATACTCGGCAGTGTGGCAGTTCTTTGCTAAGACACGGAGGAGCAATTATGGGTATATGTAGAATCTGTGGGCAGAAAGTGAAGCGTGGCCAGGGAGCTAACGTTGGCACCACGGCCCTGCGTCAACACATGCAGCATCACCATCCGGTGGCCTGGGAGAAACGTGGCTCAGATGTGGTGGTCCATCCTGCCGCCGCAGCAACAGCAGCAGCAGCAGCGCCCAGTGACATGCATGCCATTGCAGCCAGTCAAGACTCCACCACCTCTGCAGAAGGGAGCTGTTTCTCTTTGACATCATCTCCCTTTCCAGATGCTCCTGCTACTCGATACTCATGGCGCAGCAGTCATTCAGCGAGGAGATTGCAAAGAGACAACAGTATGCGTCCAACCATCCTAAGGTGCAGCAGCTTACCGTGAACCTGTCCCAGTTGTTGGTACTGCAGTCCTCCCTTTCCAAATGGTGGACTCTGCACCGTTCAGAGAACTACAATGGCTTGTGCCTGAGACGATGGTCATCTGGAGGAGGTAGCGCACGCGCAGCTTTCTACTCCTCCACGTTGTGTTTAAAAAACTAAGACTGCACTCTGCCACCAATGTCCGCCTCCTTCCTCCTCCACACCACCACCATCTCAGCCTCCACAAGTACTGCTCCATCATACCACATGTGTAGGGCACAGCGGTGTCACGCAGTTCTACACCTGGCTTGCCTCGACTAACGAAGTCACACAGGGGAGGAACTGCTCCAAGTCATGCAGCAAGAAATCGATGTGTGGCTTTCTCCGCGCCAACTGCAAATCGGAACCATGGTGACGGACAATGGGAGGAACATGGTGTCCGCGCTGCACCGAGGAGGGATGGTCCATGCGCCCTGCATGGCGCATGTGTTCAATCTGGTTGTGAAATGGATCCTGAAGTCTTCCACCGATCTTCAGAACATTCTGAAAATGGCCAGGAAACTGTGCATGCACTTTATCCATTCATACAAAGCCAGGAACACCCTCCTCGAGTTGCAGCGGCAGAACGGCCTCCCCCAACACACTCTGATATGCGATGTTTCCACCCGCTGGAATTCCAGCCTGCACATGTTGGACCGATGTATGAACAGAGAAAGGCCATATTAACGATTTTTTGATGATCCAGGCATACAGAAGTTTCTCCCTATTAATTTGATGTCAGACTCATGCGTGACACCCGCCCCTTTTTTGAGGCCATCGAGGAGGCAAATTTTTGTCCCCCGGTC
>JAODAL010079739.1:0-12476 GCA_025379985.1 Phyllomedusa bahiana | reverse complement strand
TTTTTGTTTTTTAAATAAAATTATAGCTGAAAAAGGATCTGTTCTCTCGAAAGCTCACCATCAAATTACTCAGTTAGCCTTCAAAAGGTATCGCCTGATTTCTTCACTATTCTAAGTGTCAACCTAGGACAGTCCCCTATCTGGCTTCTCTCAGCCAGGTCTTGCTGTCTTCTGCCTAAGTGATGGCTTCCTGGTAAATTTTGTAATCTGAGTGAATTTGAAGGTGGGGGGGGGGAGGGGCTGGGTGACTTGTCATCTTTCATCATTTTTCTCACATTAACTGAAGTCAGTAGATATTTTCTAATTTAATGGTTGTCTGTGACTTGACACCCCTTGTCTACACCATTCACACACCATACTTCCTGGTAACTCCACTGTGGCCAATGATGGTGGAGCACTCATGTGAGGATACACTGCCCTATGAAGTCGAACATCCTATACAAGCTATTCAGCTCATGTTCCAATACATCCAAGAGATAGAATACATCATCTTACAACTGTAATATCTCCTCAAATGTTATATCCAGAAATTTTATTTTTTACATGGGATTTTGTGTGGTTTTTACTTTGTCATCTTTTTCCATTCAGGTCTCTACAATATAGGATCCTCTCTGTTGTTATTGTCTAAATAGGATAATTTTCCTTTTTGGCTCATCAAGGATGATCAGAGACAAGGACAAGATGGTAGAAAGTATATTAAATCTCACCCTAGAGATAATCTTCCAACTTACTGGAGAGGTAAGAGATTCTGATGATGTCACATTACATCATTCTTACCTATGGTAATAACAGATGATATGACTGGAGAGGTGAGAGATTCTGATGATGTCACATTACATCATTCTAATCTATGGTAATAACAGATGATATGACTGGAGAGGTAAGAGATTCTGATGATGTCACATTACATCATTCTCATCTATGGTAATAACAGATGATATGAAGGAGAGGGAGAGTTTCTGATGATGTCACATTACATCATTCTTATCTATGGTAATAACAGATGATATGACTGGAGAGGGAGGGGCTCTGATGATGTCACATTACATCATTATTATCTATGGTAATAACAGATGATATGACTGGAGAGGTACGAGATTCTGATGATATCACATTACATCATTCCTATCTATGGTAATAACAGATATGACTGGAGAGGGGAGGGGGATCTGATGATGTCACATTACATCATTCTTATCTATGGTAATAGGTGATTTATCATTTATTAATGTATCTCCCCTTGGACAGGATTACACAGTAGTGAAGAAGACTTCCATTGAAGCCTGCTTTGCCCCTATGATAGAGGCAATCACAGGGCCCTCACCTCACTACCTGATACAGGGTGAAATCAATAAACAGAAAATCCTAGAACTCACCAACAAGATCATTGGCTGCTGACTGGAGAGGTGAGGATGATGGGAATGCTGGGATATTATACAGTAACACCACTGGAGGGGTCTGGGTGATGACTGTATCATTGTGTGTTTCAGGTTCCTATGAGGTGTCAGGACGTCGCTGTCTATTTCTCCATGGAGGAGCGGGAGTATTTAGAAGAACACATGTATCTGTACATGGATGTGAAGATGGAGAATCAGCAGCCGCTCACATCTCCAGGTAATTCCTCTCCTCTCCTGCATTCATAACTGTTCACAAACTCATAAACCAGTAATGGTTTCTGTAGAGAAAAGAGGAGATGGGCTTTGAACTTTACTAAGAAATCAGTGTAAAGTTGCCCATAGAAAGGGGCAAAGGGGAAACCTTCCAGGGAACAAGTTGTTGCTTCCATTCTTTTTCTTAAGAGGGCAACAGGTTTTCTGCTGTAAGATGCATCCACACAATTGCGGCCCTTTTAACCACTTACTGCCGGAGCCAGTTTTGGCCTTCCTGACAGAGCCCGGGTTTTAATATCTGACGTGTCACTTTATGTGAGAATAACTTTTTGACACTTTTACCTATCCAAGTGATTCAAAGACTATTTTCGTCTGACACATTGTGCTTTAAGTTAGTAATACATTTTGGTCCAAAAAGTCCTTGTTTATTTGTGAAAAATATAAAAATATCATGAAAATTTGCAAAAATCAGCAATTTTCAATGTTCAAAAATGTATGCGTGTTAGATAGTTATTCCACTCCAAATAGTTTATAATTAGCATCTACCATATGTCTACTGTAGGTTGGCATAATTTTTATAATTTTTTTTTTTTTTTTGTACCAAATTAAGGGGCTTAGAAAATAGTAGTAATTTTTCACATTTTCAAGAAAATTTGCAAAATAGATTTTTTTAGGGACCAGTCCAGTTCTGACATGGCTTTGAGGGGCCTGTATGTTAGATAACCCATCTAAGAAACTAAACCCCTTACATTCTTTAAAAAAGCATTTAAGAAGTTTGTTGACCCTTTAGATATTTCACAGAAATTAAAGCAAAGTGGAGGTGAAATTTCAAAATTTCACTTTTTTTGCAGATTTTCAATATTTATCCATTATTCACAAGAATACGGTAAATGTGACCAGAGAAATGCAACTTAATATTGATTCCCCAGATTCTGCCATTTTCAGAGATATCCAATATGTGGGCCTAGTGTGCTATTTGGCTCAACCACAAGCCCTAGAAAAGGAGGAGCACCTACCGGACTTTGGGGTCTCATTTTCATTAACCAAAAAGAAAAGACCAATTCTGAAGAACAGAATTCAAAGAGGGAATATAGAATACTAATACCAAACGGGAAAATTTTCCACTAAAACTTCACTTTTAATAAAATTGTTAAAAAACTACTCCAACAAAATAATTAAATAATCACAAAACATAAAGGGACCCACCACAAAATAATAGCAAAAATCCCGTGGTCACAAGATGTAAACACAAAAAGATATCTGTGTAAACCTAGAATATTCTCAGTCTAATGCTGTATTACCCTAGGGAGAGTATTCTGCAGGATAAGCGCCCGAAAAGGACGGGTTCCGCAATAACCGGCCCTGAAATAGTTGTCCCTACAAACATGGAAATACAAATAAGGAGACCAACAAAGAAAAAAGGGGCAATGGAGAGGCAAAGACAGAGGTCACCCTGGACAAGGACACTTTGGGTTACCATCTTCCTCCAATGCAGCCTCTTTTTTGGACACAGAGCGGGCGGAACTACAATACCCGCTGAGACACAGGGCGGGGAACCCCTGATTCAGGATTTCTCAATAGTCAACCTATCCTCTCATGAGCTTACACAATTATCGTTTCTTAATCATGGTTTATCATTTGTACCCACTGTACAATGTAACACCTTTGATTGGGTAAAAGATATTAATCTTTTTATAAGGAAACTGAAATGGAAAAAAAATTTTGCGAAAAAAGATCGACGAGAGTGCCAGGAATTAGGCATTGAACCGGAAGATCTTGAAGATGTTAGAACTCTGGTTGATCTAGCATCTTCTGATGATGTGGTTAGAGGAGAAGGACCCTTTACTAGCTTAAGGTGTGGCAGTACTAGATCTCCTCCTGTACAACCCTTTAATTCAATAGATGCATTCCTTGAGGTGGTCACTCGTGAAATTAAGTCCTTAGAAACGACTACTATGGAATATGGCAACTCTAGAAGAGATGAGATGCAGGCCTTGCGTAGTTTGGAATTAAATAACAGGATCATAGTGAAACCCGCGGATAAGGGGGGGAATGTAGTAATTTTGGATGTTGGAGACTATAGAAAGATGTGCCTAGATATACTAGGAAAGAGAGAGAATTATTCTGTTCTAAGATCAGACCCGATTTTGACATTGAGAGAAACTTTTAAGGTTATTCTGGATAAAGCGAGTGATGACCACCTCATTAGTAAAAACGAATATGTTTCTTTTTCATATGCACCCACGGAAGGGGACTTTCTATTGTCTCCCCAAGATACACAAAGGGTATCCCCCCCTCAAGGGGAGACCAATTGTGTCCGAGGTAGATGGTTTAGCTCAGAATGTGGGCATCTATCTAGACCAAGTATTGAGGGAATTTGTCACAGCGTTACCATCGTAGTTGAGAGATACTTCTGTCTTATTGTCAAAAATTGAAGGTATCACTGTTTATGATAACACGTTTTTCGCTAGTATTGATGTTGAGGCCCTATACTCATCAATCCCACACGATAAGGGCCTTGAGGCTGTGAGATACTTCCTAGAATCAAGAGGAATGGTTTATGGACGACATAATGAGTTCATTCTTGAGTTATTGTCATTTGTATTGAATAACAACGTGTTTTCCTTTGATGGAAAGACCCACCACCAGCTCAGGGGCACAGCAATGGGGAGCCCTTGTGCTCCCACATATGCAAATATGTACCTGGGCTGGTGGGAAAGGGAAGTGGTCTTTGCGGACATCTATGAATGCTATCATAACCATATTCTCATCTGGGTTAGATTCATAGATGACATCTTTATCCTGTGGCAAGGCACTGAGAGTGATTTCATTTCGTTTCTTGAGGTGCTAAATGTTAATTCACTTGGATTGTGTTTTACATTTGAAATAAATAAGCATGTATTACCATTTCTGGATGTTTTGATCTTTAAAAACCATGATTATACACTTGGAACAACAATTTTTCGGAAAAAAACAGCAACCAACAGTCTCTTGAAATGGGACAGTTGTCATCCTAGACCATTGGTGAGGGGGATTCCGAGGGTAGTTTCTTCGAGTTCGTAGGAACTGTTCTGATTTCGAAACATTTGTTGATCAATCTAGTGATTTGCAGGCTCGGTTCTTAAGAAGGGGATACCCTAAAAAAGTTCTAAGGGAGGCATTCAATTATGCCATGGGACAAGACCGAAGGGACCTCCTGATACCGAAAGAACATAATCAGGATATGAAAACCAATGAACTTGGAATCATTGGGATATTTGACTGTAAGTCAAAAGTCATACGGGAGATCCTCACGAGATATTGGGGATTGCTCCAACAGGATCCAGATGTTAAGGAATTTTTTCCGAAATCTCCCCTCATTACATACCGTAAGGGACGCAGTCTTAAAGATAGACTGGTTAAAAGTCATTTTTCGGGGGTCCTAAGAGAGGACTGTTGGTTACGAAGAAGACCTGTAGGCTGTTTTCGATGTGGTTCCTGTAAGTTCTGTAAAAATTTGTAACAAACTAAAGAGTTTGAAAGTGTGAAGACACAGGAGAGATTTCAAATTAAGCAATTTATTAATTGCACCTCTAGTGGAGTTATTTATCTCGCTAGCTGTCCCTGCCCTTTGAACTATGTGGGGAAAACACGGAGGGAATTAAGGAGACGCATTGGGGAACATCTTCGTGATATTAGGAGGAAAATAGACACTCGTATAGCGCGTCATATGAATTAGAAACATCAGGGTGCAGAAGGATTGATTAAATTTATTGGCATAGATCTTATTCCTCCTCCACCTCGTGGAGGTAATTGGGATAGGTTGATTTTGCAACGGGAATGTCGCTGGATCTACAAAATGGACTGTGTGTTCCCTCAAGGTCTTAATGAGAACATCTCTTTTACGTGTTTTCTTTGAGCTTGTGTTCTGATGTTTTTTTTTTTCCCCTCTCCCCTCCTGTGCCCCCTCCTTCAGCTTTATTGATTATTAAGTCTGTTATTGGTAACGTGTAAAGTGAAGTATTGGACTAGTGATATATGTGTGTTACTACGCTATTCTATTGGATGACGACACTTTTTCATTTTTGCATTTGTGGGTGATAAAATCATTATCTACGGTATACCGAATAGGTCAGTATAATGCATTAATTGGTCCGGTTTATTCAGTTTGCGACATAACTTACAGTATTAGCAATCTCATAATGGTCGCTTTTTTGCTTTGCAAACTGATGCGCATCCATAAGACATTGGATGCACACATATGCAGAAGTAAATTACCATTGAGGTCTCTATGAGACGAATGGCTTTGGAGACGCAGCAAATGCATAAGCAGGCTCAATGGATTTGAAAGTTGGTGATCAGTACGCATGCGCTGAGCGGGTGTGGTTGTCATGGAGACACTGAAGCCACGGTCCAGCGCGTGTGCAGCTATGCCTCCGAGACGCTCTGCTTCGCTTGTCACGTGGCGGACTTATGGACGTCACTGCCTTTTGCGCATGCGCAGATATATTTCCGTGACGCTCAGCTCTGTCTGGTGTTCGGCGGGCTCAGGTATAATGACGTCCCTTGGACTCGTCTTGTAAGGTAAGGGATCTTGTTAACGCACTGTGCATAGACACTCACATATGCTTTTCAGTGGTCATCTTGAATAGTTTTGTCCTCCAATTGGCTAAAGCTACTGCAGGTGGAGTTTGGATCTGTATTTAAGGTTGACTCATACATTTAACTAGCGGGTCACAAGTGAGGGTCATTTTTTCTCATGGAGGATACACTAACCTCCAGCCTCGTGCGTTTTGGATATACCCACTGATGAACTCTGCGTCTACAGAGGGACACGCGTTTGGGTAAAGTAGGGATGCTTGTTGCTTTCTGTTTATGATCCTGTCTACAGAGGTTAGTCTATGTACTTTTTTCATTGTTGGTCTCCTTATTTTTATTTCCCTGTTTGTAGGGACAACAATTTCAGGAGCCGCTATTGCGGGACCGTCCTTTTCGGGACGCTTATCCTGCAGAATACTCTCCCTAGGGTAACAGACTAGGGTATTGTAGGTTTACACATTTCTTGTGACCAACAGGGATTTTTGCTATTATTTTGTGGTGGGTCACTTTGTTTTGTGATTATTTAATTATTTTGTTGGAGTAGTTTTTTTAACAATTTGTATTCAAAGTGAAGTTTTAGTGGAATATTTTCCTGTTTGGTCTCATTTTCATTACCATTTTATTTAGGCGCCATTTCAGGTTTGCGGACGCCCTAAAAAGACCCCATATTGGAAACTAAACCTCTTACGGAATATATCCAGAGGTGCAGTGAGTATATCGACCCCACAGGTGTTTCACAAATTTTTTTAGCGTTCGGCTCTGAGAAATAAAAAAAATATATTTTTTCCAATAATCTGCAATTTTAGCTGAAAATGTTTAATTTTTGACAAGGAATCCTGGGAAAAAAAGCACCTCAAATTATGTTATGCAATTTCTTCCAAGTTCAGCATTACCCTACATGTGGGTGTAAACTGCTGTTTAGGCGCATGGCAGGGCGTACAAGGGAGGGAGTGTTATTTGGCTTTTGGAGCACAGATATTGGTGGGGCCATGTCGCATCTGCAAAGCCCCCAAAGTACTAGAACAGGTGAAACCTTCCCGACCTTGCCCCATTTTGGATTCAACACCCCTCAGGGATCTCCTCTAAGGCTATATTTTGCATTTTGGGCACACAGGTGTTCCGTAGTTTTTTGTTTTTTTTAGCATTGGGCCATGAAAATGAGGGGGGGTGGGGTGAAGCAGTTCCGCCATTGTTTTTGGGCTTCATTTTTACAGTATTCGCCATACGGGATAACTGACGGATAACTTTACTATGGGGGTCGGTACAATTACAATGGTATAAATTGTATTTAGTTTTTTATGTTTTATTACTTTTACACAATAGAAGCGAGTTTATAAAAAGTTGCGTTTTTATGTTGTCCTATTTTTTACGAGATGAGTTGATGCTTTTATTAGTACCATTACGGGGTGCATGTGATGCTTTGATCACTTTTTATTAAAGTTTTTGTGAGGCATTTTGTACAAAATACAGCAATCCTGGTAGTAATTTTTATTTTTTACAGAGGTCAATGTGCGGTATAAATTACATGCTAGTTTTACTCAGCAGATTGATACGATTACAGCGATACCAAATTTGTATATTTTTTAATGTTTTACTGCTTTTACACAATAAAAACACTATTATTTGAAAAGGAAAACACGTTTTTGCATCACCGCAGTCTGAGAGCCATAACTTTTTTATTTGAGCTGTGTAGGGACTTTTTTTTGACGCTTTTATTGGTATCATTTTTGGAGGTACAAGACTTTATGATCGCTTTTAAATCCATTTTTTTGGATGGCTGGGTTAAGAAAATACTGCAATCCTAGCAGTGTTTTTTATTTTTAATAGCGTTGACCGTGCAGTATCCGTGACAAGTTAGTTTTACTCTGTGGGTTGAGACGATTACGGTGATACCCAATTTACATAGTTTTTTTTTTTTAAAATTGTTTTTATTGTGTAAGACAATATTTATGCATCGCTATCTTCTAATAGCCATAACTTTTAATTTTCCTGTATACAGAGCTGTGTAAGGGCTTTTTTTTGCGGGATGAACTGACGTTTTAATTGGCACCACTTTGATGTTGATATGAGTTTTTGATGACTTTTTACTCCATTTTATGTGCTGCGGGATGAACAAAAATCGCAATTCTGTAACTGTTTTATGTTTTTTACGGCGTTCACCGTACAGGTCTATTAACATGATTTATAGGGTGGGTCGTTACACACGCGGCGATACCAAATATGGGTACTTTATTTTTGATTTTTTTTGGTTCGATTGGCGTTTGTAAAGGGGAAAAGGGCGGTGTACGTGTTTTTATTTTATTTTTTGTGTTTTACTTTTTACACTTTTCTTTTACTTTTACACACTTATTTCACTTTTTCCCAGAGGGGAATTGCATGAACGATCGTCAGATCGTTCATACTATAGGAGATCAGCACACTGCTTATAGCTGTGTACTGGTCTCCATGGCAACTGTCAGTCATGCTGCCCACAATGCATTGTGGGCATTGTGACATCACCAGACAACCCGGATGCTGTCATTCAGCATCCGGGCTGTCTGGTAGGAGACCAGTAGAGGCACTGAGTGCCATTACTGCGCGGGGACCGCGGGCAGCAGGAGCTCACTCCTGCCGCCCGCAGCCGCGATGTCGCGTCCACGATGTCGCGACATCGAGGGGATAATCCCCCGCGGCTGGAGCTCACTTCGGCCGTGGGGGATGCGGCATGATGCCAGCGGTAATATAGCAATGGTTCCATGCCGCAATCTTGCGCATGGGTACGTCAAATGTCGGTAAGGGGTTAAATAACCCCCCCATACACACACACAGTGACACATTCCACTGCACATCTGGTGAGTCTTCTGCTTCCATGGACCACGTCCCTCACAACTACTATCCCCAACATATGTTCCTGCATTCCTCAAATCTTCTACACCCACAGTGTTCCTGCGTATCATGTATACCCCACAGAGTTACGTTGTTTTAAGGCCGAAAAAGAAGTCCATCCAGTTCAGCCTATTGTGCTGTATGTAGTGTTGATCCAGAGGAAGGCAAAAAAAAAAACCCCAAAAAATTTGCTAGAAACAAGTCTCAGTCAGTCTTAGTGGGTAGATGTGGTGGTCAAAACCACTTTCATTTTTAAGTCAGCATTCCGAAGCCTCAGCGCTCTTTCTGTCTGTAGCCTAATATTCATTTAACCCCTTACCTCCGCAGCCAGTTCTGACCTCCCTGACAGCCCCATTTTTTAAATCTGACGTGTCATTGTGCTTTAAGTTAGTAAGAAATTTTGGTCCGTACAATCCTTGTTTATTTGTGAAAAATATCAAAATATAGTGAACATTTTGAAAAAAATTGCCATTTTTAAAGTTCAAGAATTTCTGCATGTAAGACAGATATTCGCCTCCCCTCCAAATAGTTTATAAGTAGCATCTACCATATTTCTACTGTAGTTTGCCATCATTTTTTAAATGTCTATTTTTTTTTATGACATTAGGGGCGTTAGAAATTCAGTAGTCCCTTTTCAATAAATTTTGCAAGATAGATAGTTTTAAGGACCAGTCCAGTTCTGAGGTGGCTTTGAGGGGCCTGTATGTTAGACACCCCCACCTTTCTAAGAAACGACATCCTTTCAAGTATTCAAAACAGCATTTGGGAAGTTTGTTAACCCATAAGGTATTTCACAGACATGAAAGCAAAGTGGAGGTGAAATTTCAAATTTTCACTTTTTAAAAAAAAAAAAATTGTGACTTCCGGGGGTGGGGCATCCAGCATGGCCGCTTTTTACTTGAGCTCCTGAACCCAGCATCTGACTCTGGAAGATATCTGAGCCATCCGCTCTCCCAGGGCTACTGAAATTCTTGGAGAGCCCGCTGGGGCTTCAGGGCCACTGACTCTGGGGCTCTTTTGCTGCCGGATCCCCGGGAGCCCGTGGCGGCAGAGTGGGCCGCGAAAGGCCTGCTAGTAGAGGGCCTGGACGCCATCTTGGAGGGGTGTCCATTGCTGTGGAGCTGATGGACGGGCTCTGTCCCCGTTCCCTACATTAATTGGCCACAGCCCAGGAGACGTCGAGGAGACCGGGCGTGTGAGGGGGCCCTGGGGCACCCCGTGGCAGTACCCGCGTGCAGCTGACCCGGCGAGCGACACCTCAGCCGCCCCATACCTCTGTTGGCAGGCGCACGGAGGAGGACGCGGTGCTGAGAGAAAGGAGCTGCGGCGGACGGAGAGGCTGGTGAGCCCGGCGGGGCTCCCGAAGTGCAGGAGAGACGCGGCGGTACCTGGGCACAGCTGTTCCTGTGAGTGACATCTCGGCCGCTTCACTCCCTTGCTGGGAGACGCACGGGGGACGACGCAGCGCCCTGAGGGAAGAGCCGCGGCGGCCGGAGAGCTCGGCAGGGCTCCTGAAGAACAGGAGGGACGCGGCGCAGAGCTGGAGGAGCGTGTGCCTCGCCTCGGGACGGCGTTCCTCAATCTGTGGGGAGCTGGGTGCTGGCGCCGTTGCCCTGAGGGACCAGGCAAGGCACAGTGAGTACTACCCCCTGAGGGGACAGGTCGCCCCATCAGAGAGACCCCGGACCCTGTGCCCATAGCTCTCCTGTTGGTGGGAGCAAGGGAGGGACGAACGGTGACTCTGGGACCCGACTAGGGGCTCTGTGCAGGCCCTCCTCCGCTTGCCCATCACCTCTCTAGAGACGCTGACACTTGGAGGAGAGGCGGCTCTTCACACCCTACCCACAGACACTACATAAGGGACCTGCAACAGTGCTGCTAAAGGGTTAACAGGTGCCGGGAAGCCTCATTATCTCTTCTGCAGCCCCCCCCCCCACCCCATGCTGTTTGTGCAGCACTGAACTGCTGTGACATTTTCCTGGCCCACACAGGGTCATTTCAGTGAGTGGCCGGCCACAAGTGAATCATTCGTCTGCCTCGCAGTGCACTTCTGGACTCTGCTCATCTATTACTATCTGGTCCATACTGGGCACTGGCGTGAGGAGCTCACTGAGGGCTGGCCGCTCCCTCCCCCTTTGCCCACATCTCATGCACTTAAAGGAGTTGTCTCATTACGAGCTTTCAGCCTGTCAGTGTCCCTGGTAAGTTGAACTGAGGGGCGTGCTTCTTGGTCTGTCTGTTCTGCTCCCTCTCCCCCCTCCCATCAGCACACAGGCAGCTACGTAACTTCTATACAGGGGGGGGGGGAGGGGGTTTGCTCTCAGAGTTCACCCTGTGTGTGTCTGCCTAGGTCTGTTGCAGGAGAGGGCTGATCTATGAGTGTGAAGTGGTGTGCTAATAGAGCAGAGGGGATGCATGTGTTCCTATATCCCCTGCTTAGCTTACAAGTCTCCACATCTCCAGCAACAACAAGGGCAGTGTTACTATACTCAGGATGTGTCCCTAATACAGGAGAACATAAAGTATTCACATGCCCCCTGATCTGTATAGTATTAGTATAGTCACAGTTCCAAAGACATATCATGATTATAGTAACAGACAGGGTCACTGCTGTCACATCTATCTGTGTAGAGAGCAGGAGGAAGCAGGCACACACAGGGTTAATCCAGGACACAGACGCCAGAGTCCTCCTCCCCCTCCTTCCACTACAGAAGCTCTCTGCTCTCTGCTCTGACCTGTCTTCAAAGGTGATGAGTCATTCAGACCTGACCGCCATTAAGATAAGGATCAACAGGTCTGCTGCTATAGAGATTTGAGAAGCTGATGTAGTAATACTAACAGGGCTAGCTCAAAATCAGTAGGACATTTGTAATGAACATATATTGCAAAGCTGCTTGTTTTTTAAAGATCTTTAAATTAAAACCCAATCATTGTAGCGAGACAACCCCTTTAATGTATCTATTCCCACTGCTGCTGTGGGCTTTGTAGCTCTACCATCACAGATAGACAGCTCTTACTGCCACCTGCTGTCCGTGAGCGACTTGCGCGCAGATATTCCTATTTAACAAAATAATTGGGAGTTTGTCACCATCTACTGACTCTGCGCACGGCTGAACCCTTCCTTTATTGCTTTGTTGCCACCGACGACCCAGGTCTACTGGTCTGCACCATCTTACCCGCTGGTCGCGACTGCTTGTTCTCATTGCGTTTTG
Organism: Phyllomedusa bahiana; assembly: GCA_025379985.1. Classification (NCBI taxonomy): domain Eukaryota; kingdom Metazoa; phylum Chordata; class Amphibia; order Anura; family Hylidae; genus Phyllomedusa; species Phyllomedusa bahiana. Next base: position 211 of record JAODAL010079739.1, on the reverse strand, counting down.
TGCTTACATCTGTTTGCTGCCTCATTCTAGTGAAATTAAGCTCATAAAATGATGCAAATGCCTGCTTTTATGTTGGTTAAGTGAATCTATGTTCGGCCTCCCGTGCAGCCCAGTGGCCGACTTCTGATGCCTTAGTTTTTCTGGCTGGCCTGTGACCCGCACCCTTATTCCTCCAGAGCAGTTTAGGGAGACTCTACCTTTCTGAATAGTA
>JAODAL010079738.1:0-12476 GCA_025379985.1 Phyllomedusa bahiana | reverse complement strand
AACTACCTTTGGGAGTAAACAAAAGTCTTTGTCGACAAGCTGGATAATTGTCCTTGATCCCATTATTATCTGTTCCATCCTGGTTTCTTCCATGTAGAACCTGTTTAGGATACAACTGTCTTCACACACCCAGATGCCATCCTGCTATGATCTGCAGATTATATTCTATGTTCAGGTCTCAATGTCCATATCAAATCCAACAGGGTCCCCAGTTCATCAGCTGTCTCCTGTCTTACTAATTTAAAGGGCCAGTGCACGCCACCTAGCTTTTCTAGTCCAATGATCTGCCATCTGTTCCCTCTTAGAGGGCACGTTCTCTATTCCTCCTTTGCTAGTTTGTTGGTGCGCTTCATAGTGTTGATTTGCATTCTGCTGTGTGAATGAATTCTCAGTATCTGACCTCTACTTGTCTCCTGACCTTTCGACTTTCCTGCTACCTGTTCCGACCTTCACACTGTCTACCTACTCATGAAAGTACTCTACATGCCCTGACCTTCTGCTTGTGACCCAATCATGTCTCTGTCTTTTCCTTTGGTACCATGCTACTGCATCAGCTGTCACCACCAGTGACCACATCAGGGAAGTTCCTTGCAGTGAAGTCCAGACTACTTGAACAAGAGATGAAGGGGTGAAAGCTAGGGCAGTGGCATAGCTGGAATCTTTTGCTGCCCAAGGATATTGCTAGAATTGCCATCTCTCTTTACAGACCACACCCCCACTTTTCACGCCATGTCTCTTTTTACAGGCCCCTCCTCGTACCCATAAATCATAGTCACCAACTTTAAGAAAAAAAATTATATTCTAAGAGTCAAAACCTTTTTACTTTTCTGTCCAAGGAGCTGTGTGAGGAATTTTTGATTGCATGATAAGTTTATGTTTGTATTGCTACCGTGTTGGGGTATATAACATGAAAAAAGGCGATTCTGGGATGGTTTTTATTTTTTACAGTGTTCATTGTACAGATTAAATAACATAATAATGTTATGTGTACTTTTTAAATAAAATCTATTTGGGCGGAATTAGGGGTTTTGTACTTTTATTTGTTTAAATGCTTTTTATTATTTGTTTTTACTATATTTTGTCATAATATGGGACTAGACTACACTTGATCTCAATGCTGTATTGCTATGTATTATATTGAACCTGCAGCAGAGCCTACTAGGCTGCTATACATGGGTAACAGAGGGTGAGCCTTACCTCTGTTAATCATTTAAATGCCACAATCATTAGTGGTTGCGGCATCTAGAGGGTTAAACAAGCCATTTCAGCGGGGGTTCCTCTGAGCATTACAGCCAACTACTGACTCTGAACCCGCATCATCAGAGTGCGGTACACTTGCCAACTCTCCTGGTGGTCCACTAAACCAGAGGACTCCTTAAACTCCGCTCCTCAACATGGTTCTACACCAAATTTCATGGATGACCCAGAGGATCTACCACCTGTCTCTGGTAAGTGTGATACTTGTGGAGGGATTTGTGGTACTCACACTATTATGAGGGCAAATGTGACCTCCTTAAAAATTTGGTGCAAGACTGTTTTTGGTTTGTGTCAGGCTTGGTTGAGGAGGTTTTAAAGATTTAGGATTATTAGATTTGGATAATATTAGAGTATGTGATTGCTGTCTTCTGGACTCCCTATTCGCCTGAATTTCTGATGCCTTTACCTATTGATGCTGAAGATGTTGTGTTGTCACTTGTGGTTTTGTAGAAGGATGAGGACAGTCAATGGAGCTCAAAAAACAATGATTAGGCATAAGCTTGGCTCCAGACACAGGCAGAAGGCATATCTTCGCTATGGCTATATAGTGATTCATACAATGCTGTCATAGTGGTGATGCAACCTGCTCACTGGCTTCAGTTCTCCTTCTTCTGGAGATATCACTAAGTATTGCAGTACAGTGAGAACCTAATTTCTTCTTACTTGTTAAAAGAATAGTGAGGCTTAACATATTCCCAAGAAGGTGAAGAGTATATGGTCCAGAAGCATCTAGTTACACCTCTAGCCTTATCATTACTAGCTAAAAAAAAACTGCACATAGGGGGATGTCTGTGGGTTTGTTTTTTAAAATAAAAACAAAAAAGCAAAAGTAATATTTGCCGAATTGTAAGAACCCTTAAGTTAAATAGGTAAGACAAACACATACAAGTCTGCGGTGAGAGACAATGCTGCAGAAGTCTTATCAGAAAATCTAGATGCTACATGGAAGCATGGCTAACTCAGGACAGAAAAGGTACTAGTAACTGTATAACACGTTCTTAATATTATTCTCTATTACTGCATTATTATCATGTGTGTTATTAACATTAGCAATTATGCTGAAGGAAGATGATACAATTTATGTGTAACTTAATTGTGATGTAAATAAAAAGTGTAAAGGAATTTTAAATTATGTAACAATACTTTGTCTTGAAAATTAAAAGTTGCAGTGTAACTTTCATATCTGGTAATATAATGGTCAAACTTCCTTCTGAACATCAAAGTAGGAATAAACATTAATCTCTCTCTATGGGCGGCATGTATGAAAGGGTTTTTCACCCTTTTTTGGTGTAAAAAATGCACCTAATGACCCCGTCTACGATGTCTAATGCGCCAAAACAATGTGTCGGGGGCCTTTGTTCGTAAGACTCAAAATTTTTTGAATGTGCCTAACTTGAAGGGGGTTTTGGGGGGGTTATGGGGGGGTGTCACACCACATTCGAAGATTAGACACATTGTGAATGTGGTTGGGAAAAAAAAAAAAACTAGGTGCATTACTGCCCCAAAAAACAGGAAACCCTATCTCAATTGGTGAGCCTGGGGAGTCGAAGGGAGCTAATTTGCGTAAGGGCAAAAAATGTAAAAAATTTTCTAACTTACCCCCAGTGCAATAAAAAAAAAAAAAGAAAATGTATTATAATTATCAAACTGTATTAAATTTAAAAATTTTTTAAATGAAAAAATTGTGATCATATAAAATTAATATAAAAAAAATATAAAAAACCCCAAAATATAGAATATCTCCTATAAAAATGATTTAAAAAATTAAATAGAATTTTTAAAAAAAAATTTTACCTAAAAAAAAACCCACTGATTATTTTTTCAGTTTTTTTATTTTTTTAAAAATTTTTTAACATTAAAAATTTAAAAAATTTATTTTTGCTGCTCTCCCCCCTTTATTATAAAAACACAAGAGCCAGCACGGCCCCAGGTATTGCGGGGGGACCTGTGGTCCCCCAGGAAAATCAGTCCCTAGTTTTTTTCACTGACCATTACCCAATGGTTTTTCTCTTATTCCAGCCTGTCTATAACCTTAATACATGTTAGGCGCATTACTTATGCGCCTAGGTTCCTAATGCGCCTAACTTAGGCGCGTCAAACTTTACACACCGTTTATAATCACACAAAAACCACTTTTAAATCAGGCGCATTTACATAAAAAATCGGGGGACTGGATTTTCACTATTCATGCTATTCCTTATACATGTTGCCCTTTTTGTCTGTGTTTTTTTTTCTTTTTTTTATTTTTCTTTTCTTTTTTCTTTTTTTCTTTTTTTTTTTTCTTTTTTTTTTCCTTTCTCTCTCTCTTTAATATATAGTATTTACATACACATAGGCTACTTCTACACAGCACTGGTTTACAGTCAGATTTTATGCAGATTCAGTATTTAGAATCCACAAAAAATACGATTGTAAACCATCTCCATGGACCTCAATAGAAAATCTGAGCTGTAGTTTTTTTTTTTTACTGAGGTCGATTTAAAAAAAAACCGTTGGGATTATATTTTTGTTCTATTGAAGGGGTCCCCTGAAATCTGAAACGCGAAAAAAAAAAAGTCAAAAAAACGAAAACCAATATTTTTTAAAACCCCAATAGTTAAAATTGATAAAGTTTTTTGTCCTGCGTGTGGGGAAAAAAAAGCTATACAGTTCTGTGAATAAAACATTCACCACCTGTGTGATTAACATAGTTTATGTAATGTTATGTACGTAATAATATAACAAGTTACAGTGACTAGGATTCAGGAGAGGGGTCATTGATCCAGGGATTTTTCTGATTGCCAGATTGGAGTCGGGGAAGGGAAAATTTTTTCCCAAAAAGAGGACAATTGGGGGCTTCTACCTCTTGGGGGGGTTTTTCCCTTCCTCGGGGATCAACACCTTGGGCCAAAAGGCTGAAACTAGAGGGGACGACTTGTCTTTTTTTAGCCTTAAAAAAAAAAAAAAAAATATAAAAAAAAACCCTATAAAAAAAAACTATGAAACTATGTATTTGACAGACTTTCTCTCCAAATTTAGGCTGTAAAGTATGTCATATTATATATCATTTTAATCAAAATTAAATTATGAATTTATTACATATTTTTTAAACTAAAATTTTTTAAATTTCCCGCTTTGTTTATCCATTCAAAAAAAATTAACATTAAATTTCCAAAAATTTTAAATTTTTATTTTTGGGTAAAATTAACGAGCACAAAAACAAATTTTCTGAGCAATGAAAATGCTATAATTTTTAACCAATAATTGAGGAGATCAAAATAGTTTCAAATTGGATAAAACCATGCATTTAAACAGATGCTTTTGGCCAGCCTTGAAGGTAAGTTATAATGAATGCACAATTACTATTTTAGTCTCCTGGAGACAGAATTCAGGTGTTAGTATTGAATGAGGAGGGCAATTCCAGTTGTCAAAAAAATAAGGTTGCCCTGCAAAAAATTTTACACAAAAAAAAAAAAAACAAAAAAAGTGAGGGGGAGGACCCAAAAAAAAGGGGGGCTCGATTTTGGTTGCTGGGGAACAAAGTGGGTTTTTAGACCTAGGGGGCCGTTTTCTTTAAAAGTGGCCCTGAGTGTTGATATGGACATTGGTGCAGAGAATGGACAGAAAAATGCTCAGTTGATGTATGCATTTCAGCTGTAAGAAGATGGCGTCTAAGAGCTGTTTAAGAGGGTGTAAAGCAAGGGAAAAGCTAATGCTGACCAGTGACCATAGGAGGAAGTAGATGGATTGGGAAACTGAAGCAAAGAGAATTGGGAAAAGGTGTTATTTGGTGATGTGAGCACTTAGGGGGGGGAAAGTAAAGAAAAGGGGCTGCCGCAGAAGTCTGGCGTATTTTCAGTCAGACATTAGGAGCAGCCCCGTTCTCTTCACAGAAATGCCTCCTGAACGCCATTATCAGGCGCGCTATAGAGCGCAAGCGGGGACTTTGTAATTGCGCCTAATTTTTGGTGGGGGGGCGGGGGGGATGGGGGGCACTAGAAACCATAGAAGTTTTTAAAATTTATAGTCAGTATCAATTTAGGGGGCATTACTCTGGAAAAAAGGTAAACCATTTCAAAAAGGTATACCTGTCCGAAATGTCATCCGGCTAGAATGGCCGATTTTTTACCCACTGTAGAGTGGGGGCATAAATCAGGGGGCATTCCTAGCATTTTAATGCGGGGATGAAATTTGCCTTTTAGGGAACCTGTCAATAAGTTTATGCCCCCCCCTTTCTAAGGACAGCACAAGCTAGTGACAGACATTCTGTTTTTTCCAGTGCTGTGTTCCCTTTTCTGTCATATAGATATGAAAAATTTCCCGGGAAAGACAATAATTAAAAATTTTTAAGCGCTTTTCATTGGTCGGCATAAACCAGCCAATCAGGAATGGGGGGACGTGACCCATTATAACCTATGGAGTAGTATTGACCAATTTAAATGAAAAAAGGGGGACGTTCAAAAACAGTAAAAAAAGGGGAGAAAAAGAAATGATTGGTTGAGAAACAGGCGGCAAAAATGAATCACCAAAAACAATGTAGTGCGGGGATTTTTGAGTGTTTTGCAAGAAGGGCGTGATAGAAGGGCGCCCCAAAAATTTTACGGGGCTATGGGGGGAAAATTTAGTACTGTGATTGGTTGGGGGAAGGGGGCTGCCCTTTTTGCCAATCAGCGGGGTGAGCCTTATCCATAGGTTCTATGGGGAAAAAAAAAAATGAGAGCGACTCTGTTTTGTGATTTTGGCTAAGTTAAAAAGAGGGGGGGCGATTATTTGGGCCAAAAGGGAGGCCAGAAATCAAATGATAAGGGCTCACGAAAATTGGTTTTTTAAAAAAAAAAGATGTGTATAAAAAATGAAAAAAATAATATAGGTGTAAGAAAAAAAAAAACAAATAAAAATGAAAATTCATTGAATTTCTGGCATGTACAGTTTTTATTATAGATTGCATTAGAAAACCCATAAACGTCGCTCGCTCTCCCATTGGCCCCAAATAATCGCGCCTCTTTTAACTTAGCCAATCACAAACAGAGCTCGCTCTGCATTTCATTTCCCCATAGAACTCTATGAGTTAAGTAGCTCACCCGCTGATTGGCTAAGCAGCTCTTTTACAGAGAATGTTTTACACTTAATAAAAATTATTTATTTACTAATACTCTATGCCTCACGGAGCTGAGATTTCAGTGCCCCCATCTCTCAATAGACTACAATGGGACAAAGTAGCTCGCGCTCTGATTGGCCGGGATAGCCAAGCCCCCGCTAGTTCAACCAATCAGCTCTTTTTCTGCCTTTTTTTACTGTATTTTGAAACTGTCCCCCTTTTCATTTGATTGGTCAATACTAATCCATAGATTATAATGGGTCACAGTCGCTCCTATTCTGATTGGCTGGTTTATGCCGACCAATGAGAAACACTTACAGAATTTGAATTACTGTATTTCCCGGCAATTTTCTATTTCGCAATTCCTGATGTTGCGCCGTTATTGATTTTTTGTTAGTGATTTTATTTTTTATTTTTTTTAAGGTTTGAGCTCTTTTTCAGATAATGTTTTACACCTAATAAAAAGTTTCTTTTGATTCATACTCCATGCCTCACGGAACTGAGAGCTGATATTTATTTCTTGAGCGATCTTATATATTTTCCCTTTGATTTTAAATGATCCACTTTTTCACTACATTTAATAGCTTTTAGACAGCTTTGATTTTTCTCTTTATTTATTCATTCATTTGACAGACAACTCTTTTTGCTATTCACTAACATGTTTAATGATTTCTCGCTGTTTTCCAGCCTGTCTCGAATCGGAATACATGTGAGGCGCAGTCCTTCTGCGCTTTAGTCCCGCACTGCGCTTCACACACTGGCGAGGTGCAGGGGACTTTACACCGCATGTATGAGCACACCTCGGGCGCCGACATACATGAGACGCAGCTTTCACGTTCGAGCGCTCGAAAACGGGCGCTCCGACGCACCGATCTTCATACATGTCGCCCATAGTCTTGTATTGCTGCAAGAAATAAAATTATTACTAGAGTACAAATGATAAAACTGGTTAACTCCATGCCAGACAGATGCAGACTTGTTAGAAAAAGCAGAGGTTGACCAATAAAATATTAAATCTGACACATTTCTACAAACGGTCATTTTAAGGTCCACAGAGTTAATAAAATATAACAACATATAAATGTGATTGGGAAATGGAATGTATGCATACATTTAAAATTATAGTTACCCTAATACATTCCAAGTCATACTTTAAAGGGCCAGGAAATAACCTTTAAAGGGAATGTGTCATGAAAAAATGACATTGTTTAACTCACATTTTTATGTTAAACACATTTTTTAGGAATTTTTGGTTATTTTTTATTTTTATTTTCCATATCACTTTCAGTATTTTTTAATAAGTCCTGCCGTTTTCACTTAGGCCACTAAGCCTAATAATTGTCTGACACTTCCTGTTCTGTTTAGAGAGCTTTTCAGCAGTGTGCTCATTATCAGTAAAAGCAGGGTCAAACTGAAAGGAGACACCATTGTGTACAGATAACAGAATTCACCAGTCACAAGAGGAGATGTCACAGCTCCCCCTCTCCCCTCCTTTCACAGTGAAAACTCTCCTGTACAAGTCTATGGGACAGAATCTGTCTTAAGAATCCTATGTGCATGAAGCTGCTGTAAAGTATCTCTCTGACTGCTGTTAAAGCAGTGCAAGCAAGAATGTCTTCTCCACAAACATATACAGACGGGCCGAAAGAGAAATCTACAATCAGAAATAAAAACTACTGATATGAAAAGAATCTGTATCACGGTCTTGATTTAAATTTTTTAAATAAAAAAAAAAAATTGGCGACAGATTCCCTTTAATTATTTTCTACTTTAAACACATGGAAAACTAAATTTTGAATAGAATGATAAACAATATTCCATATTTTTTCATGTGGGGGTCTGGGCAAAGGCATAAAAATTTGTGTTTTAAGTCAAGGGATTATCCCAAAAACGTTGTGATGTAATTATATCCGCATTCTGATTAAAATTTTTTTTTTTAAGAAATTGTAAACGCTAATAAAGTAGTAATTACAAAGCAGAACAAAGTAAATATATAGTGTACATTAGGCTGTGTTTATACCACACTTGATTTAGCCTTAGGGTATGTTTACACAGCGTGTTTGCCCTTTGTGATATAGCTTTTGGATGGTTTTGGGTCTGTCTAGACGGACCCAAAAAACATTAAAAAGGCAGTGTTTTTACATTGCGAAATTCAAAACCCCAAAAAAACCCAGACAACCCTGGCACAAAAAATTTCCACCAAACAGCTGGGGGCGAGTTCCAAAATTGCCGAAGCCGCTGGAAGAAAACCCCCTCCACCGACGACTTCCCCTCAATAAAAAAAATCACTACAAAAATTTAAATTGCACTAAAATCACCCAAAACAAAAACTTCTTCCGTTTTTTAACCTTTTTCCTTGCCCAAAACCCCCCAAAAAATTTTTTTAATCCCTTCAACTCTCTCCTGCCCCCAGCACCCCCCCCCCATCTCTCCTCTAACCAGATGATTTGCAACTCACTTCCATAAAAAAAATAAATTCATCGGGAAAAGCTTCCCCCCGCAGCCCCCTCCCCCTTCCTCTTTTCCCTCCCGGTGTCCCCACACCCCACCTCGGCCCCTGTCATGACTTTTCCCCCTCTAATTTGCTTCTCCCCGGTCACTCCAAACCCAAGCATCCTCTTTCTGCCCCAAATCAAAATCAACCTGAAGTTTGACCCATGCCATCCCACCTCATCCCCGCCCTTTTATGCTTTTATCCCCCAAGCCCTCCCCCATCTTTTCATTATCATTAACCTTGGATTTTCCCCTTCCTCCTTTAAACACCAAACCATACCCAATCCAAAGAAAACCATCTCTAGCCCCCTCCTCACTGTCCCCCACCCCCATCACACTCTCCAACCCCCCGGCCTCCAAAACCCCCTTGGCAACACGTCCTTCTTAAAACTGCCTCCCATCCTCCCAAACCAACTCCTCCCTTGACCCGCTTCAATTGGCTTCCCGGACCCCACCATTCAATAAAACCGCCCCAAAACCCAAAGCCCACCAAAAAAACTCCCAAAGCCCCCCCATTTTGAACCTTTCCGGAAAATTTTTCCCCTTTTGAACTTCCCACCTCCTTTTAATTTTTCCCCCATACCCCCCCTCTTTGGAACCCCCCTTGTCGACATTCATTTTCCATTCCTTTCCAAATCCTTTTCCCCCATTCCGGTCCGGGCCTTGGCCCCTCTCCCTGCCCGTTTTCCCCGCCCCCCCTTTTCCCCCTTTTTTTCCGGGGAACCCTTCCCCCTTTTCCCCCACCCCCCCTCCCCCCCCCCCCCTCCCCCCCCATCCCCCCCGTTACAGCGTTCCCGATCCCCTTTTGGGGTGCCCCCCGGGGTGTCAGCCCTTTGGGCCCACTACCCCCTTTTTTTCACTCCCCTTTTGGGTCTGGCCCCCCCAAGCCATACCCTTCCCCCACGGCCCCTTTAAATTTCCCACCTTTGTATCCCCTGAGGGAAAAACCCAAACTCTCAGGGCCCCTCCTTTCTCCTGGACCCCTTTCGCCCTTTTCGTTAAATTCCCCCTTTTCCTTTTCCCACTTTTCTCCTAAAACAAAAACGTGGAGAAAACGGGAATTTTTTATCCTTTTCCCCCCGTCCCACTTTACCCCTCCCCCTAAATTCCCCTTATCACTGTAAAAGGGAACACTCCTCTCCAGAAACCACAGGTCCCTCCCTTTTGGAAAAAACCTTTTGGGACTAAAAATTTCGGGTCCTTCAAACCGCACACCCAAAACCCTCCCTTTCCCTGCCACCCCCAAACCTAAAAAATATTTCCCAAATTTCCGCAAATTTCTTAACTCGGGAAAGCCCCAAAAATGCTTGCCAACCTCGTCACCCCCCCGCCTCGAAAACTGAAACACCCCCTTCTCTGTGGCCCCCCAGCTGAAACCCCCCTCCCCCCCAAAAACCATCCTTAACTCTGCTGGCCCCGTCTTTTCACCTCTCTCCTCGTATCCCCTGCCTCTCCCCCCCTTGCCGTCCCTTCACTGGCAAACCCATTCCCCACAAATCCCCTTTTTAAAACCTCCCAAATTTAAACCAAAACAAGGTTCCCAAAACCTCCCCCCTTCATAAAATTTTCTGTTTTAATCTCAAAAAAAAAAATACCCCCCTCACCAACCTCCGTCCCAAGGACCTTCTCCCCCGCTCCCTTTATCCCCTCCTCACATAACCGCCCCCAAAACCCTTCTCTCATGTTTCCCCCCCACACTCTGGAACTCATTTCCCCCAACCCCTCGGGACTCTCCCCCTTTTCTACCACCTTCAAACAAAAACCCCTGAAAACCCCAATTCCTTAAAGGTTGCTATAACCAACTTTTAACCCCGTGTTACCCCCTGCTCCGCCCCCCCAAACAAGGGGGGGCCCCCCCCCTTTCTGTCTTTTCCCCCCCTTTCCCTGTAAAATTGAAAGGGCCCTCAGGGGAAAGGGAAAATTCCCCCACTGTACCTTTTTTGTTAGTAAACTTTTTGTTCCCTTTTTTAATTGTTTAAAATGTTATTTTTTAACCCCCCCTAAAATTTTAAGCGCCCTGGAATAAAGGGCGCTCCAAAATAAATGAAATAAAAATTAACAAAAATCCCCCAATGCGTGTTTACTTTTGGGCCCCCCGGTTTCCGTTTTTCGGATCCTTTCCAAAAATTGACATGAAATTCTTGGAAAAAAAAACCAGCAGGAGCCCTTTTAACAAAGTAAAAGAGTGCAACCGGGCTGAAATCCAAAAAACCATCAAACAACAGCGGGCATTTTGGGATTGATCAATGCTCCCTTTTTTGTATGAGTTTTTGGGGCCCAAACAGGCCCCGAAATAAAATCCAACCCATGTGAACATCCCCTTTAGCGGCTTTGCACAAAAAAAAGTTTAAATTACCACCCCAAAAGGGATTTAAAAAGGTAATAATTTTATGACGTGAAAAAATTTAACTTCTTTTTAAGATTTCCCTTTTCATTTTGTGAAGAAAGGATCTTTCCATTTTTAAACCCAATTATTTTTAGACATGGGGGAAATGGAAAAAATGGGCATTGGTTAAATGGATATTAAAGGGGGTTTCCCACTACAAAAAGGGTTAGGGCAAAATTAATTTGGTAAGAAATAAAATGTCAGATACTAAGCTCTGTAAAGTAATAAACACAATAGGGGATAATTTTTATTAAAAAGGGAGGGGGATAAGTTGGAAGCCTGGGGGGGAAATGGCAGTTTGGGGGTTTTAAAAACACTGATAAATGAAAGGGTTTATGCACAGGGGGAAGGAAACCCCTTTAAACAATTAAAAGTTAAAGGGGAAAAAAGGGGGTAAAAGTGAATGGAAAAGGTTGGGGAACCCCTGGTGGACAGTAAATTTAATTTGTAGCAGAAGTGTCAGGCGCAGCAGCCAAAGAAAAATAGGAAATGGGGTGAAATTAAAAGGGGCATAGATGCACCCCGTTTGAACTTTTCCCCCATTAAAAAAGTAAAAGGGTTAACCACAAATTGGAAAAAAATTAAAATTGGGGGGGTCCCCCCATTTTTGGGCCCATGCAAAAAAGACATTGTAGAGCTTAAACGGGTTAAAAAAGGCGGGCAACAAAATAATAAAAGGACTGGGGGACTACAGAAACAAAAAGATTGGAAAGGGTTAGGGTTTTTTAGTTTAAGAAAGAAGGCCCCCCGGGGGGGGTTTCCATTAATTTAAATTTTTTTTAAAATAAAATAAAAAGGTAATATAGAAAAATCTTCCAAGATGTATTTTTCCCACAACTGTATCTAGAACGGGGGTTTGGAAACCCTAGTCTTGAGGAACGAAATTTTCTAAAAAAAAAATTTAGAAAAGGGAATTCTTTACGGTAAGACGGGGGAAGACTAGGGGAAATTTTTTCTCTGCCGAGGGACTTTTTCATGGTAAATTTAAAAATAACCGAGTTCCCCGGGTTTGGGGGTTTGAAATTTTGGAGCGTAATAATATAAAAAGGGACAGTGACTAGGTTTTGGGAAAGGGGGTTTCATTGACCCCGGGGAAATTTTTCTGTTTGCCCAATGGGTCGGGAAAGGAATTTTTCCCTAAAATGGGGACAATTGGCTTCACTCATTGGGGTTTTTTCCCTTTCCCTTTGGGTTTCAACCCCAAGCACAAAGGCTAAAAACTGAGGGACGACTTCTTTTTTTAGCCTTACAAAACTTTTAAAC
>JAODAL010079737.1:0-12477 GCA_025379985.1 Phyllomedusa bahiana | reverse complement strand
TTTGTTAGGGTAATATCTATATATTAACGTCGTGTAGGGAACAAAAGTACATCTATCTGTTATTCAAGATACATCAAACCCATTCCGCTTTTTCCCCCTCCATATTCTGGGGTTTATAAGGGGGATCTCCCCCAGGGGGTCATTTGACTCAGATGGTAGTCCCCTCGATATATTGATGTTTTTTCCCTGTATCCCATTTTTTGTAGCACGTTCTAGCTGCTTACCCAAAGGGGTCAAAAATCGGCGTCCTCACATCGCCCTGGCAGGGCCCCGGCATTAAACCGGTCAAATGTTCCACCCTTTATTCAAGGCACGCGCCAAAAAACTCAGCGTCCTAAAATTGCTTTGCGCATGCGCGCTTTAAAATTTTTGGGTACCATGGTTCCCACCTTATCCATCTGGCATTCGGAACCCATGCGACCTTTTCAAATTTCCCCAGTCTGCCCCCCTTTTCCTGGCAGTTTATGGGTTTGTATGGCAAATCAGTGATGGTGCCATTCACCCTCCATATTTTATTTATGCATGCAGGTAAAAATTTAAACCCCTGCATCACAATCAAGGCCGATAACCCTGGTTTAGGCGTGGAGTATTACTCCCCTGGGTTAATGTGTGTATTAATCCGTTCCTTTATCATGTATCAGTTTTTTATTGTTTTCTCTGGTAAAGGGGTTTTTGGGCCCCACTTTTTTTTATTATGTAAAAATTTTAAAAAGTTATATTTTAATTGGGTTCTCTCCCCTATTTTGGGATTTGTTTTTATTCTGATAAGTGAGAACAGTGGTTATATTTAGGCCTAACTGTGGTTTATGGTGGAAAAGGCATTTAGAGTTTGGCATAGAGTGGTTCTCACGCGGCGTTTAAAGGACTGGGAAGGGGATGGTGGGCTCGATGGGTGAAAAAACGAATGTCACCCAAGTAGAAACTACGCGACATACAGAAGATTTAAAAAGTTTTTTGAAAAATTCCTTGTGGAGCGTTGCCCAAGCGAAGGGATCATAGATACTCGAAGTGCATCACGGTTTTGAAGGCCGTTTTCCACGCGTCCCCTTTGGGTTGAACGAGATTTAAGTAAAATGGAAAAATTTTCCAAAAATTCATTTGGTGTTTCGTAAATTTTTTAGACAAAATTATTTTCGGTTCCAATTTTAAAAATTCAAAAAAAAATTTTTTTTTTTCATCAACCTCATCTTAAATTTTCCCCAATCAAAAATATGGGGGGGATTTTTTTCTTATCATTTTTTTTATATCACCAAAACTTAAAACCCTTTAATCCTTCACAAAAAAACCCAACAAAAACCAAAAACAAACAAAAAAGAAGGGAAAGAGTAAAAAAAAATCATAAAAACAAAAAAAAAACAAGTTAATTTTTTTGGGCAACATGTGAAGGTGTGGGGTGGGAGGCCCGTGTTGTGGGGGTGGTTTTTCGGGGGGGTGGAAAAAAGGAGTACCCCAAAGAGGGCACAATGGAAATGTGGAGGTTAGGAGCACCCACAGCAAGCAGCTGAGGTCGCCCGGGGCACAAATGAATTAGGAGGTGGCAAAAAAAGGATAGGCCCACAGAGTGGCACGTGACACAGGTGGGAGGGCACGGCGCAGCCACGGCGCATGAGGTCAGACGGGCCAAGAATTCTGGAGGGGGCAAAACGGGTAGTAGGCCCCTAGAGGGGCAAAATGAAGAGGTGGAGGTAGGCAGCGGCAGCTGAGGTAAAAGGAGTGGCACATTGAACATGGGGAGGGCACGGCAGCAGCCACAGGCCTGAGGTAAAACAGGGGCCCTAAAAAGGTGTGGGGGCACGGCAGCAGCCACTGCAGCATGAGGTTAGGCGGGGAAATAAACTTTTGGAGGTGGAAAAAAGGGTAGTAGGCCACAGATTTTGGCAAATGGGAGAGTGAAGGTGAGGCAGCAGAGGTCAGAGAGTGGCACAATGAACAGTGTGGAGGGCACGGCAACGCCCAGCGCAGATGATTTCGGCAGTGGCAAAATGCCCTTGTAGGGGGCAAAACAGTAGTAGGCCACGGTGGCCAATGACAGAGTGTGGAGGTCATGGCAGCACCACAGCGCAGCATAAGGTCGACAGTGGCACAATGAATTCTGGAGGTGGAAAAAAAGGGAGGCCACGAGGGGCCCCAACAATGACAGGAGTGGAGGTACACCAGCCCCAGCATGAGGTCAGAGAGAGGCCCAAATGACACAGTTTGGGGGCACGGCAGCAGCCGCAGCATGGGGGTCAGCCAGTGGCAAAATGACATTTTGGGGGTGGCAAAAAAGGAGTAGGCCAAGAGTGGCCAATGACAGTGTGGAGGGCAGGCAGCAGCAGGAATAGGTCAAGGTGGAAAATGAAGAGTGTGGAGGTGGGGGCATCCCGTCCCTGGAAAAGTGGTTTGGTGGGATGAAGAAACTGGCAGCGATGTGTGGCATTCAGGCGGGTGGCAAACACAGAAGGTAGTTTGAACCGACTCATTTTCACAGTTTGGGGGGAGGCGTCATGGCTGATGTAGTCTGACGCCTAAGGCATTGGTGTGTGGGGAAACCCGGCCGTCCCCTGATTCTCTTGCAAAGGTCAGTCTTCCCCCATTTCCCGTGGAGAAGGGGTTTCCTTGGGGAAAGTGGCCGCCGCATGAAAACCGCTTGATGCCCACTACTGGCCAAAGGGGGACAGTTTCTCTACGCAAACTCGGCGTTGCGGCCACTCATCCAGTTTGGCTGCCCAGTAGTCCAGCGGATCTTCTAACTGGGGTGGCAGATTTGCTGTCCAAGTAGGCCACCACCTGTTGGTTCAGGGTCTGCCCCAGGTCTGCTGCTGCTGCTGGCGCCCCTGCCCTCCTCACTAGGCGGGTGAAGGAAGCTGCTCATCAGTAACTCCAGACTTAGGTTGCTGGTTATGGAGTGGTACTGCCCCTTTACCCCCCCCCTTTCCCACAGCACCCGCGGGCAGTAGTACGTGAGCGCTGAAGAACCCCCCGGTCAGACATGTCAGAGGAGGGACGATGCCGCACATAGGCGCGGCCAACGGGACTAGGAGGATTTCCCTATGTATTTGTCCTCCCTCTCAAAAAGCTGGGGAAAAGGCTCCTTTTTTGGGACGGGTAGCGAGGGTCCAATAGGGTGGAGAGCCAGAAGTCATCCCTCTGCCGGATGCTGATATTCGGCTGTCATTTGCTAGCCAAATCAGTATGCTGCGGGCTATCTGCACAAGTGACTCCGAGGGGCTCCCTGCCTCCATCTCCACTGTATACTGCCACGGTGCTTGGGGGTCATCTGCCTCGTTTCCTCATCTCCATCTACTCCTCCCGTGCTCCTGCTCCCCCTCTCTTGTCACCTGGGTAGAAAACATCATTTCACCAAGACAATGCTTCTGATCCAATGTTCTCCTCCTCCTCCTCCATTTCGTCCCCACCGGGACTCATGTGGCCGGCTAGGTTGCCACGCTTTTCCAGTCCCTGCCCAGACAGATTTTTCAGCATCTGTTCCAGGCATGAAGCAGTGGAATGTCGTTAATTCATCCCCTAGTCTTGGCGACTGACAAATAACGTCGCCTCCTCGAATGGCCTCAACAAACGGCAGGTGTCACGCATGAGCTGCACTGGCTGACCAAAGTTACAAAGGTGGAGTACTCCTGTCCGCCTGGATCATCAATAAAAAACGTTAATGCCCCTTTTTCTGTTCATACAGTGGTCCATCTTTTGCAGGCTGGAATTCTGGAAGTGTATTGGGGGGGGGCCGGGTTTTGCCGCTGCAACTCGAGGAGGGTGTTCCTGGCTTTGTAGGAATGGGGTGAGTGCATGCAGTTTCCTGGCCATTTTCGAATTTTCTGAAAGTCGGTGGAAGGGCTTCAGGAACCCTTTTTACAACCAGATTGAACACATGCGCCATGCAGGGCGCATGGACCATCCCTCTGTGCAGCGCGGACATCATGTTATCCCATTGTCCGTCACCAGGGTTTCGATTTGCAGTTGGCGCGGGGGGGAAAGCCCCCAAATCAAATTTTTGCTGTTGTGCGGAGCATTTTCCCCCTCCCCCCTGTGGGGACTTCTTTCGCAGAGGAAAGCCAGGGTAGAACTGTGTGTACCCTGTGAACCCTAAAACTTGGGGTTTATGTGGACATTTACTTGTGGAGGTTTGAGGGGGGGGTTTGGGGGGTGGGGGAAGAAGGCGGGGACTTTGGGCGCAGGAGCCCCCGGGGTTTGAAAATGGTGGAGGAAAAAGCGGGGGTCCCCCTTGCCCCCAAAGTTTTTTGGGTTTTGTGCCGGGGGCAGGAAGCCTTTCCCCGGGTGGGCCGAAAAGGCCCATTTTCTGGCCTTTGACTGAAAGTTACAGTCCGGATGTCCCCCCGTTTCCCTTGCCCCTTTGGAACAAACCGATAAGCTAAAGGGATGGCCCCCCTTTCTGTTCTCCCATATTTATGTTTTTGGTGCGGTTTACTCCCTTTTTGGAAAAAAAATTTAGGGGCTTGGAACTCTCCATCTCAGTTTGGGCCCAACAACCCATTTAGTTCTCTGAACGGTGTAGATTTTCAAAATTTTGGGGGAAAAGGGGGGGAAATGCGGGGGCCCCAACAATTTGGGGCCCAGGACCCACGGTAAAGCTTCTGCCACCTTGGGATGGTTGGCACATATGTTGTTCTTTGAAATTCGCCCTGCTGACCGATGCTGGGGCCAGGGAGTAGTGGGAAGGCGGGCATCTGGCCCCGGGAGGTTGAGGGAAAGGGAGAAACGCCCCCTTCTCCCAGAGGTGGTGGGCCTTGATGGCTGCAAGGGCCCAGGGTTTTGGCCCACGGGGCGCTGTTTTGCTGTTGTTGTTGCGGGGGCAGGTTTTTGACCACCTTTTATTGACCCCACGTTTTCCCCGGCCCAACCCGGATGGTGACCCCAGCATGTGTTGACGTTTGGGCCGTGGGGGCCCAAAACGTTAGCTCCCTGGCCCCGTTCACTTTCTGCCCCGATTTTACAAAACCCCCAAATTCGGCTTCCCCCGGGGTGTCTTAGCAAAAAAATCTGCCACACTGCGAGTATTGATTTTACCGCCAACGCCTAAGTAAACTACTCCCGGGCCGCCTGCCTGCTGGCCCCTGTGCCGCTACTTTTTGGGAAACCTGCAAATCGGGGTTTTTACCCCGTGGCCATTTGGGGGCTCCCAAACCTCACACTGCTGCTCCCCTGTTTGATCACGGAAACAAAAACCCATTTTGGGGGGTTTGCCCCTGTGCCTGACGCGAAGGGTTTAACCCCCCCCTTTTTCCTGCGATGTTTGAACCCCCTTGCTTAAACCCGGCTCCCAAAGTGGCGGTCGGCTCCCATCTTCTTTCGATTTTTTTGTTTCATTGTCATGCTTTTCCTCTTCACCGGGTTTGGTATGCAGGGGGCTGACCCCTCACAACTTTGACCTCTCATCCACTCCCCCACATCTTTATTTTTTGGGGGCCACCTACTGAAAAGGAAGCAGGGGTTATTGGGCCCCCTTTTCCCTTCGCTCCCAAAGAAAGCTGCTGATCCCCCCTCAAATTGTTAATCCTCGTATATAGTGGCGCTGAGCCCCAGGACCAAATATTTAGATCTCTGGCTGGGGGGAACCGGATGGGACAGGGCGGGTTTGGGACAGGTGGGGGCCCCACTGACCCCGGCCCCCGGGGCCCCATGAAAATTTAAGGGTGTGTCTGACGTTCCACTGACTCTTGGCGGGGAGGGGTCAGATGTCATCTGGGAGGAAGTGGATGCCCTTTAGTAACCCAAATAAAAAAACCCCTTTGGGGTTTTTTTTGGGGCTGGTAAACCCACACGGCCGCTAGATGCAGCGGGCATTTGGTCCCCTCACCGAGTGACCCCGGCTGCGACGTCCCCTTGCTTGTGCTGCAAATTTGGGGCCTGTTTTCCCCGGGGAAAAATGTTTTTTCCCCAACTGCCCTTGCAAGGGGAAGACCCTTGCCACCTTTATTTTGAATCCCTGTTTGTTCAAAAAATGTACGGGACATTTTTGATAAAGATATCTGCATATGATAAATAACACACCCTTTTAATTGACTCCAAAAAAAACCCATTTAAGGAAGCTTGGGGAAACCCTTTGGGGGATATAAATTTTTGCTCCAAAAATTGGCCAGGGAAAATTACTTTTTATGGGGCCGTTTTAAAAAAAATGTGTATTTTACTGAATTTAAAAGCACAAACAGGTTTAAATTACCTTCGGGATATAAATTTATCCCTTCAGAAAAAATTTTCTTCTTTGGGGGTTTGAAAAAAAAACTTTTTATTTTACTAAGTAAAAAATGCAGAAAATATTTAAGGGTTAGCCCTTGGATTTTAAAAATTTGCGCAAAAAGGGAAATATGCTGCTAAAAAATTACCAGCTCTTGTAGGTTTTTTAAAAATGGCGTGTTTTTTTACGGGTACACAAAACAAAAAAAACTTGAAATTTAACCTTGGGTTTAAATGAATTATGCTACACAAAAAATGTTTTTTTTTTGGCGGTGAAAAAGAAGGGTTTTTTTTTAATTTGGACAAAATTTAGCAGAACAACCCCTTAATTAACCCCTGGATGAAATTGTGAAAAAATAATTGGGGAAACCAAAAAAAACCCAGTTTGTAGGGTTTTAAAAATTTGGGTGAAATTTTTAACATTACACAAAAAACAAAAAAAACTTGTTTTTTAACCTTCGGTTAGGAATTATGTACAAAAAAAAATGTTTATTTGGCCCTTGAAAAAGAATGTTTTTTTTTTAGTGACCACAAAAAAGCAAAAAAAACATTTAAATTTAAACCCCTGGATGTAAATTGCTAAAAAAGAAATTGAGAAAACCAAAAAATTACCAGCTTTGTGGGTTTTGGGTTAAAATGGCGGGATTTTTTACGGTCCCCAAACACAAAAAAAGGGGGTAATTAATTTTCGGTTAGGGAAAATTAAAGGGCTCCCAGGAAAAACCCCCCCCCCTTCTTTTTTGGAAAAATGAAAAAAAACGTTTTTTTTAGTGACCACAACAGAGAACAACCCCCTTAAATTTAAAACCCCTGGATGTAATTTGCGAAAAAAGATTAAAGCAAAAAAAAATTACCGGGCTTTGTGCGTGTTAAAATGGCGTGTTTTTTGGGTTAAAAAAAAAAAAAAAACAAAAAAAAACTTGAAATTTAAATTCTTGGTTTATGAATTAGGTACGGGAAAAAAAAATTTCTTTTTTGGCGGTTGAAAAAGAACGTTTTTTTAGTGGCCCCAAAACAGCAGAACAACGTTTAAATTTAAACCCCCTGGATGAAAATTGTGCCAAAAAAAATTTGAGCCCCCAAAAAATGAAGTGGTATTTGGATTGAAAAAACGCTGTTTTTTTAAAATTTGAATAAAAAAGGGGAACAGGTTTAGAAAACCCCTTTTGGATTTTCCCAATGGGCGGGGAAAACAGTTTGGCATTAAAATTTTATATGCACCCCTCCCTTTTTGGGACGCAAAAGGGGCCCTTTCTTTTCCCCCTTTACCCCCCCAAAAATTCAGAATTAAAAATTTAAGAGAAAGCGTCTTGGGGACAAGCTGTAAAACCCCCCAAAAATACCCTGTAAAAAAATGAGTTCTTTAGAAAGGGAGATATCATAGCATCCGTGGAAAGCCCCTTCCCTACTCAGTAAGTAAGGGCGGGGTAAAAGAGTCCGGGCGGCCCCCGGATTATATAGTGGGGGGTGAGGGTCCAGAACCTGCCGATCTTAAATTGGCTTCTTTTCTCCCAAATGTCTTGTAGGCTTTGCCCTTCTTCCCCCAAGAGTTTTTTGCCCCATGTAACACCATTGCTCGAAAGCCTTTTTTTCAATCAAAAGCACGCTTGGGTTCCCCCGGGGAAGTCCCAAAAACTTCGACTTCGTTCAAAACCGAAGTTTTCCTAAAAATTTTAAACGAAATTTTCCACTTTTTTTAGAATCAATTGCCCTTTCTCTAATTTTTAACCCCCCGCAAATCCAACTTGGAAAAGACTTTAGCCCCCCGAGCCCAATTTAAAAGGGAGTACGGTAATCGGGGGGTTTAATGGTAGATGGGATACCGGTTTTTTTTTTGGTGACTTGTTGAGACCACGATAGTCGATGCCCCGGCCCTTTTTAAACCCAAACCTTTTTTCCCCAAAAGAAAAAATTTCGGCACCCGCAGGAGAAGAAATTTGGGCCTTTCTGTGGGTTTTCCCCTTTAAGGTAGGGGGGGAAAAACCCGGGTTTTTCCGGAAAAAGGAGAGGGGGTTGACCCCTAGTCCCGGGCGAAGATCTTGGGGGAAAACCCGTAGCCGATGAGGAGGAAAAAGTTTCCACTTGCTTCCGGGGAGAAGAATCCGGGGTGTTTTGATCCCCGGTTGTGGCAGGCCTGGTTTGGAGGTTGGGAGAGATGGCTGTGGGGGGAAGGGGGCGCACCTGGCAAACGGTCCCCAAATAGGCAGAAAGGGACTTGGCCGTTCCGCCCCAAAAGCAAATCTTCATCGTTTTTGTCAAAGTATGGGGGGCGTGACGCTTGCACCCGGGGGGAACCCCCCGGAGGACGCCGAGGAAGTCGGGGTTTGTAAAAGAATGCGCCCTCTCCTTGTCCCAAAGGGCTCCTACTTTTGAACCCCTTTTCGCCCAAAAGAGGATGGAGTCGTTTGAGCAGCTCCCCAAATAAGGGGCAAGAGGGACCCCAAAAAGCAGCACCCCCTAAAATTCCCGGGGCAGTTTCCAAAAAACCCCGGGAAGGGCCCGGGCCATTTTAAAAACGGTTTCCCGGAATTGGTTGTGACAAGAACGGGCAGCATGTCCCTTTGGAGGGGGTTTTGTCCCCCTTTGGGGGACGCCCTTCTCCCCCAAAAAACCCTGGGGTGCAACTTTTCCCCGGTTGTTGCGGTTTGGAGGGGGAAAAAAACCCCTACGGAAAGGGTTTCAGGGCTACCCCGGGTAGAGGAACAATTTCCCCCTCACGTCGCGTGTAAAGTTTTGGGAGTAGGTGGACTTTTTCCATTTTGCAAGGCCCCCCTCCATGGCTGGTGCAAAGGAGGCAGTGGAGGGGGGAATGAAAAAACCGGCGCATGCGGGGTAGACGACGTGTTGGGGAAGGTTAACGCTTTTTACGGAGCTCCCCCCGGGTCTCTCCGAGGAAGGATGTCAATACGGGTCGCCGTTTTGGATAAGTTCGTTAACAAAGACGGGGGCCCCGGGGGGGAAAGGGATCCTTAATCTGGCTGGAGGGGCCCCCTTCTTGAATTATGGCGCAAAAAAGTTAAACGTTCCAACCCAAAAATCCGGAAATTAGTGTGGGGAAAAATTGCGGGGCCCCCGTCCCCCAACGGGGGGCCCCCTTTTGCTGAAAGTTCAACAAGGAGTCTCGGCGACGGGGGTTTTGCGGGAGAGGCCCCTTCCCAAAAGACACTGGGGGGAACTCCCTGCAGGAATGTCGAAAGATCAGCTGTGCCGGATCGCCTCGGCCCCCAGAGTGGAGTCCCCCAAAAGCCAGGGCCTTTCGGAGAGGGACTGAAAAAAGTAAAAATTTTGGGCCCTTTCAAAAAGGGAACTGGCCCCACCCAAAACCCCACATGGGGGGTAGCACTGGGTGATAAACCCCCCTGCGGCCTTTGGGCCCCCGTCAAAACTTCGTCGCAGGGAAAAAGGGGCCCCAAACTGCTGCTGCTGAGTGGCAAGGGAAGTGTTGCATCATCAAAATTTCAGTTGATAAAGCCCCCGGGCGCTTGCCGCGTGATTGTTTCTTTTTTCCTTGTTGGGCCCGATGGGGTGAGGTTCAGAAACTTTCCCGGTAGGGGGCCCCCTTGGGCCCGGGAAAACAGGGGCCAAAAGGGGAACTGTAACGGTCAGTGGTAGTGGCCCTTTGGGGACCACCACAAGGAAATTTACTAATAGCCACCCCAGGGTCCGGTTTTTCACCGGGAGCCCGCCCCCCAAAGCGGGATGGAATTGCTGCAGCAGATTTGTTTTCCCAGGTCGCTACCCCTGACGTGAATTGTTGGTGGCAGAGCCTGGGTTTCCCGGCGGTGATCCCAAAATCGGGGTGAAGAAAAACCTAAATAGTGGGGGACAGGCGGGGAAGGGTTCAAAAAAGACGGAAAGGGTTAGGGGGCGGGGGGCGGACCCAAAAAGGGGTTCGATACACAGAAACCCGAAATTTAAGACAAAATGGGAAACGCTTCCTTCTTGGGCACGGGGGCTATTACTTTCGCGGGGGGTTTTTTGAAAAAAGGGGGCCCAAGGATTTTCAAATGGGGCATAGCCCCCGGTAAAACCCAAATTAAAGGAGTGCGGGGGGGGAGGTAAGTGTGGGGCGTTTTGCCCGACCCCCGGGGCTGCCCGAAACTCGCAGCGGGGGAAACCCCTGCGGAGGCGGGGTGGGGCCCGGGGCCCCCCAAAAAGTGGGTTTTGGGGACCCCTTTTTTCCAACCCCAGTATGGGAGTTTTTAGGGAGTACTTTTTTTGGGGGGGTAGGAAGTTTTTATCTTTTCAGGGGCATAATTCTAGTTTAAAAAATAAATTACTGCAAAATTTTAAAACCCTTTTTTTAAAAATTAAATTTTTTTAAAATACACATTTCACACAAAAAACCTTTTGGGATGAATTTAAAGGTGGTTAGGGGTATGCAGATACCAAAAATATGTGTAGGGTTTTTTTTTTTTTTTGGGTTGTTGTTTTTGTGGGGAATGCCCCAGAAAATTTTTTCCTTTAATATTTTTTATTTTACTTCTTTTTCACATTTTTTTTAAATCCATTTAAAATTATTTAACATATTTTTTAATTGTTTTATTTTTTTTTTAAAAAATTAGCTTATTCATGTATGCCTGAAAAATTTCCCCAATTTTTTCGTTTGCCCTAAAGCTGCCTTTCCTTTCCAAACGGGCCCGGGCCCGGGGGTATGTAGATCCCCCGGAATTTCCCGTCCCAGACATTCCCTGGGCCCTTTTTGGGGGTCCCCGGGGGGGCCCCTAATCACGCAAAGGAAAGCAGGAAAAACCCAAAATTCGATTATGTTTACGGTCAAGGGCCCCCAAAAGCCCCCCCAAAACCCCCCCCTTTTGGGCCCAGAAAGAGCCCTGCCCCAAAACCTGCCGACGGGGGCCCGTTTTTTAAGAGGTTTTTTTTTCCCTAAATTTTGGGTTTTGGGCCCCAGAAATTCCCAAAACAGCATTGGAAGAAAAAGGTTTAAAGTAATTTAAAAAAAGAAAGTGCCCGGAATTTTTGTTTTCTTCTGTTAAAGTGTTTATTTGGCTTAAGTGTGGGGACTTTCACACAGTGCGTTTTTTGTGCGTATTTGATGTGCTTTTGGATGCGTTTTTTTTTTTTGGCAAAAAGGCCAGAAAATTAAAACGTTACCTTGAGTTTCGGGGGAAAAGAATCCTTTTTTCCAAAAGGGCAAATACCGGTTTTTAAATTTATTATTGCATTTCTTTTAAAAATTTTTAAAAGCAAACCATTTATTTGTACTTTGGGCGCTATACTTTTTTGTGTATAGATTCTTTTAGGGCATGCCCCCATGGCAGGGGGTTTCTGACCATTTTTGGGACTGTTTGCTGTTTTAAAAAAAGGGTCTAAAAAACCGACAAGAAAAGTTTTAAAATTTAAAGTGGAAACCCGGGTCAGCATTTTCCCACTACATAGATTTTTCCAAACCAGAGGGTTTTTACCCCAAAGGGGCGGCCCAAAAAAATTATAAAAAAAGGGTTCTTTTCTCCCGCCCGGGTTTTTTTTTTTTTCAGGCAGAACATAAAACATTTTAAAATTGCAAAGGATGACGGTTTAAAAAATCCCCCCAAACCGGGGGGAAAAATGTCCTCCTACGCACCTAAAACAGAGCAAATACCGGTTGGTGAATCCAACCGGTATTTGGTCTTTCCCGGGGAAAACGGGCCCCTTATAGTATTAAAGAGCGGGTTTTGTAAATTTTACAGTTCTAAAATTTGCAAGCTTTATTTACTTGTGAGGGGTTTTTACTAAATTCAAAAAAAATTTACTCACTTGCTAATTGGGGGGTTTGGTTCCTAATCTTTCCAGAGCTTAAATTGCACTGTGTGGAGCTATTTTGGGGACTTTTTTTTTCCTGAAGGGGGGTTTGCAGTAGCATTTTGGGTTTTGGGGGAAAAAAAGGTTTTAAAACTAAGAAAAAAGAGCGAAAATTGCGGGTTTTGGTGTTTTTGGTTTAAGTGGGGGGGACTAAAGATTGAGGATTTTAGATTTTGGGTTTTTTAGAAGGAACAGTATTTTACTGATTTTTTATTTTTGTATCTGTGTGTCTCTCTTTTTTTTAACATCCCCCAGGGAGTTCCGGGATTAAAAATTGCCATCCAGTGCAACATTTGTGCAAATTACGCAAACCCCTGAACAATTTCAAGGATGAAAGGCCCTGCTGTGCAAAAAATGTGGGGCATGTTTGCATATTTAGCAGCCCAGATGGGGGATCTAAAGGGAGCAAGTGGCAACACTGGGATTCTTTGCCAATTTGGGAAAAAGCGATTTTGGGTGCTCACGGGAGCAATCATTAGCGGGTTTGTA
>JAODAL010079736.1:0-12477 GCA_025379985.1 Phyllomedusa bahiana | reverse complement strand
ATAAAAAAAGGATCTAGTTTTGGGGCTTTGGGGTTTAAAACCCCCCCCCAAAGGGAAAAGAAAAAAAAAAAAACAACCAAAAACCGTCATTTTAAACCCCAAAGTTGGAGATAATTTTTTTACTTGTTTTTTTGGAGGGTTAATTTTTCACTCCATAGGATTTATTCCGGGGTATTGCTCCCTGATATCATTCCAGTCCAATGGCATGGTTTGAAATAAATTATGGTCCTCCCGTTAGAAAAAGGTTTTTAATGTGTGGGGCAGAAGGGCCCAAAAAAGACCACAAAACGTTAAAAAAAACCCTAACCCCAAATTTTTGGTTGGGGCTAGGGTTAAAAAATGGGGTTTCCCCAAAACCCACTTTTTCCATTTTTGGGGTCAGTGTTATTAAAACCTATTTTTCCAATTTTTTATAGTTTGGGCCAAAAAGGGGTCCCCTTGGGTCAAAACTCCAACCACCCCCAAATAACAGGGACCCACCGGGCCCCAAAAAAAATGAGCTAACATTAGGACACGCCCCTTACCCACCAACAAAAATTACACCCCAAACTTTTTGGGAAAACCCAAAGAGAGACACTTTTTGTTCACGTAAAAAAAGATACTTTTTTTTAATGCATAACTATAGGGCTTAAATTAGGTTCTTAAAAAAATTTATTATCTTTAAAATAAATTTGGGAATTCCAAAGTTGAAATATTAAGTAAGTTTTTATTTAATCTACAGTGGGGTAAAAAATTTGTTATTTTTTAAAAAGAAGAAAACCCTTTTTAATTGATGAAAATTTATTTCCCAAAGGGGAAAAGAGGGACAATTTATAAAGCTAAGGGGGGAAAAAGGGGGTTAAAAAAAAGAGACTGCCCTCCAAAATTTGGAACACTTGGGGGGGTTGGGTTATTTTTACAAAAAATTTTGATTTTTTTAAGCCCCTTTAAAAATTTAATCTACAATGAGGAGCTTTTGGATTAGTTGACCCTTTGCATAATCTTCATATTAAATGAAAAACCTCTGTTCGATTTTTTCAAGGAATGCTATTCTTTTCCCGGGCCCTTGCATTTGGAAGGTGTTTTTTGATATGTTTTGATTTGTTATGAGGATGGGAATTAAACTTAATAGGGGGCTGTGAACTGTCAGATGTTTTTTAATTTTGAGAACCATTTTGATAATTTTTCTTGTTTTTGGACGGTGTCAAACAAAATTTATTTTTTTTTTCCTTTAGGGAAAAAGAAAAATTTCCTTTCAGATTTTTTTTAAACCCAATGTATTTTGGGGTTTCCCAAAGGGGGACACTGGGGGGACTTTGGGATTCCCAGGACCCGGGGAAGCCATTGGCCCTCCGGGCCAAAAGGGCCTTTAAAAGGAAAACAAAGGTATGAAAGAATGATTTAAATTAATTAAGCCCCTTTTTTTTGAAGTAGTCAGGGGGTTGAAGGTTTTTCTGTTTTAAAATTTTAAACCCTGCCATTTGTACCTATAAAATTTCTTTGTAGGGTTTAAAATTATAATGTTAAAACATTAAGAAACCACAAAATATATCCTTCTTATTTTAACCCCTAACCAAAGTGTTTATTTTTGTCCCCTTTCAGTAAAAAAATTTTAAACTTCCCAATGATTTTAAACCCGGGGTGTACTTGGGGCCCAAAAAATGGGTTTGTTTGAAAAAAGGGTTTTGCATCCAAACTTTGAAGTCCCGTAAGTGCTTTTTGTAATGCACCAAATTTCCCACTTTTTAGTGCCCAAAAATTTTTGGGGGACATTCTGGGGGCATCGCACCCTTTCATAGAAGTAGAAACATTTATGATTTTTTCCCAAGCCCAAGTTTAAAGGGGGGTTTAAAGGTGGTCTCCCGGGACCCTGACTTGCCCATATTGATCTAGACTGCGCCTGTATGTTTGCCCCGTAGAAAAAAAGGTTCATACTTTGGGGGCCTTCTACACTGTCTTTTGGAAATTTTAAAAAACTGGCCGGGTCAGCGCCGGGGATTCTTAAATGTCCCCACTATATAAACAAGACCCCATAGGGCATTTTTTTTTCTCACTTTTGGGACTTGAAATCAGAAAAAACCTTATCTTTTTTTGGGTAAATTTAGGTTTACCAAAATTTATTTTTTTTATATTTGCCAAAATGCCCCCAATAATGAGAGAAATTTTTTTTAAGCCATTTTTTTTCTTTTGAAAAGTCAAATTTTCCCTTATTTTTTGGGGTGGGAATTGCTTTAAAGGGGGTTTTTTAAAAATTTTTTTTTTTTTTTGGTATCCTTTCTAAAGCTTCTCACTGAAAACGGTGGGGGGGCTGCAGGGAATGTTCCCCAAGCGCCGACCGGGGGATTTTAAAGGGGGGGTTCCTCGGGCCCCCCGCAGGCAAAGAGGGGAAAATTTGCGGGGCAGTGGGTAGCCGAAGTGCAGGCCCTGTTTGCTGGCGCGGGGCAGAGTCCGGGGCACCCCCGGTGTAGCCTTTAAAGGGGGGGTGACAGTCCAGGTATAGCTTGAAGGAAGGCACGTCCCAGGGATGGTGAAGATAGAAAAGGTTTGCCGGGGGAAACGAAGGTTTTGCGGGACAGGTACGGGGACAGGTGTACAGCAGGAAAAAAATAAACGTATGGTGAATGTGAGACAGCAGCAAAAACGCAGCCAGGGGTTTTCAAGCTCTTGTGTTTGGGTAACAAAACGAAATGCATAGGGGTGAAGGAAGGGGGTTTCCCCTTATGTACCCAAGGGGGTTACGGTCACTGGGGGGGGCCCCAAGGTATTTTTGACCCCTTAAAATTTGGGGGTTGCAGTGACGCCCCCCGGGGTCCCCCTTTGGAGGGGGGAAAGTGTGCGCAAGGTTTTCCCCGGGAAAGGGGCTGGGGGGAACCCAAGGTGGTAAAGGCCCTTTCAGGAGGGAAGGAGCCAGGACAGGTGTGTCAAAGGCAGGGTTCCCAGGGGTTGTGAAAGGCAGGGGCCCCCGGGGGACAAAAACGAAAACGGGCACGTTCCCAAGTCCTTAGCAGGGCCCTTTGGCCCGGTGAATTTTACTTTCCCCCCCCCCCTTAAGCCCCCTTTCTCCGGGTAGCCGGGTCCCCACAAAACGGCTATGGGTAACCACCCCCACCTCGGTATCCGGGGAAACTGTCGTCAGAGGGGGTTTTCCCAGGGGAGTGGGGGGGTAACTTTTTGGCCCGGGGGGAAAAGAAGGAAAAAGAAAACAGTAAGCAGGGGGGGGGTGGGTGGGGGGTACGAGGTTTTTTACAGACCAAAGGTTTTCTTGACACATGGTTCTTCCATCGGGACGCCAGAACCAAAAGGCAAAAGAAAAGGGGAAAAGGGGCAGGGCCCGCTCCAGATGGGCGGGTTGAGGCCCGTGAGGTGGGGACTTGGTTGCCCAATTGGGCGACTTTTACCGTTGCCCCAAACCAGGGGGTGGACTGTGGGAAACTGGAAAAAATGGAAGGGCCCCGGGGCAAGGGTGGAGCCCGAAGAAATTGGCAGGACTAGAAGGTTTTGTCCTTTTTGGTGGGGGAAACCCCCAATTTGTAGGGGGACACAGGCTGGGTTTGGGAATGGGCTGGCCCTTCAGGATCTCCCCGTTAACGGTGAAAAATTTGTGGTTTTTCCAAAACGGGAAACGGCAGGAGAAAATTCTTTCCCGTAGGGGGCGTATGGATGAAAATTCTCGGAAGGCCGGAGTCCAGAAGAGGGCAATTTTAGACGCATCACCAGATGAAAAAAGGGTTTTGGGTTTAATGGAGTGGTCAAAAAAGGGGGGCAGGCACAACCCTTTTTTTCAGGGGTTTAAAAATTTACCCAAACCCCTTGGGGGTGGGTTTTTCCCGGGGGGAAGGTGGGCGGAAAAAGGGGGAGTTTTTTCAGGAAAAGACGGGTACCACCCGTACAGGCACAGGTTTTTAACTGCGTGTCGGGGCGTTTTCCCCTGTGGTGGTTTAGTGGTGCCCGGGTTTAAACCCCCTTTGGTTTTATCTTGGAAAAACGCGGGGTCCGGGAGGGGGGGGCTTGGGTGGTTTCAGGTTCTTGTGTGGAAAGGGTTGCGGGGGCCGGGGGGACGCTGGCTGCTGGCGTAGCTCAAGCTCCCCCTCAGCAAAAAGGGATGTCGATTTCCCGGGGAAACCCCAAAGCGGGAAGGGGGTTTGTTCCCCAAAAATGGGGGGTAGGTCACGACCAAACCAACCCCGAATTTGCGTTTCCCTCGAGGCCCCCCCCGAAGGGCAAAGAGGGCCTCATTGTTCCAAACAAGCTCGGAAAGGCCCGGGGGGCGGAAATGGATGGAAAACTGGGCCCCGGTGGGGTCGCCTTGCGAAAAAGGAGCAGAGATGAGCAGAAAATGTGTTGGGCCCCGGTAGTAAAGGCTTCCCGGGGGGGGGTTCAGGAACTCCTGGAAAGGGCCCCCTGTCAGCGGTTCTCCTTTCTCCCACGAGGTGAGGAAACCCGGCCAAGGGGGGCCCCCAATTTAGAGCAGGCTGATATGAAAGCCCCCTTGGGCACGGTTTATTGAGGGAATTTGGGGCCAGGACCTCAAAGTGGATTGTTTAAATGATTTAGGGAAAACCCCGAAGGTTTGGGGATCTCCGGAATAAGGGCTGGGAGAGGCAGGTTTCAGGTAGGGCCGGGGCTTTTCAAACAGGAGGGGGGAACCCCAGCGATGGCGGGAAACGTTGTAGGTGCCAAAAGCAGACACGATTAATTATCTAGACGGGTGGTGAGCGTTTTGCGCTTCTGGGAAATTTAAAGGCCCCCAGAAAAAACGCCTGACGGTTTCACAACGGTTTCAAGTTTTAGGGGCAAAAGGGCACTCCGGGGGATCAATTTTATGGTCAGTTCGTACGGAAAAGGTGGGGGCGTGACTGATTTTGGCCCCCGGGGCGAAGCCCCCAAACCCCCCCCATATCCCGGGGTGGATTCAGGGCCCCCCCGCAGGCAAGATGGGAGATGCAGGCCCTGGGTAGCCGAAGTGCAGGTCCCGTTAAACTGGGCTGGGCAGAGTCGGGCACCGAAGGGTAGCCCTAAACGAGGGGAAAAGTCCCCGGTATTTTTTGTCTTGAACGTAAGGCCCCAGTCCCAGGATGGTGAAAAGATAGTTTAAGGGTTTTCCGGGAACAGCAGGGGGTTGCGCAGGGGGACAGCGACAGGTGTACAGCGGTTTCAATTAAAAATATTTGGGGAATGTGAGCGCAGCCCGAACAGCCCGCCAAAGGGGGGCAAAACTTTTTGTGCGGGGAAAACAAAACGAAATGACATAGAGTGAAGGAAGGAGGTTCCTTATGTGCCCGAGGTTACAGGTCCTGGGAGGGGGAAAGGTATCGACTCCTTAAAATGTGGGCAAATGACGCGCGCGTGCCCATAGAGGGGCACGGTTTTTGGCAAAGGATGCCAAAGGGGGGGTGGGAGGAAGAAAAGGGGGGTGAGGCCCCAGGAGTGGAAGGAGCCAAAGGGCAGGTGTGTGGGAAAGAGCCGGTTTCCAGGGGATGTCGCCAGCAGCGGCCGGGGCACCCAAAAGACCCGGAAACGCCCGCGAGTCCATAGCCCCGGGACCGTGGGTTTAAAACCCTGGGCACTCACAATAGGGTTTGGGAGGCATTTAGGCCCCCCTTTTCTAACAGAACTAGTTTTAACTGAGCCTTTTTTTGGGGGTCGCTATGCTTACACCTGCCCTTTTTAGTTTCCCCAAAACAAATTTTTAATAATATTGAGATCCCGGGCTTTGTGAAAGGCCACTCCAAAAAAATTTTACTTGATTATCCTTTTTGCCCCTTTGTTAAAACCCGTTTGGCAGTAGGTTTTGGGTCATTTTTCCCTTTGGGGAAAACCCCTTTCTGCCCAAGTTTTAACTTCCCGTCCCATGTCTTTTGGGTGTTGCTTCCCTTATTGGCCCCCCCCCCCCCAAAAATTTTTTTCTCATGAATTATGGGCCCTTATTTTGTGAAGGCACCAGTCCCTCCTTCAGCAAAAAAACTAAAACCGATGCTGCCGCCCCCGTGTCCAGTTGGGATTTAAGTGGGGGCTAAAGGTTCCATGCTTTTTTCCCTTTTTCCCCCAAACGTAAAAGATGGGATTTTGGCCAAAAAAGTTTAATTTTTTTTTTTTATCGACCACGGACATGATTTCCCAAAAATGTTAAATCTTTTTTTTGTGGCCTTTTTAAAATTAATCTGGCTTTTTAGTTTCTTTTGGGTAAGGGCCCTTCTTCTGCGGTGGCCTTTAGCAATGAACCCTCCCCTGTTTGGTTTTTTTGGGGTGGGAATAGGGATTTTTTGAGAGGGTTTCCCTGCATGAATAAAATTTGCGGAACCCACGACCCCCCTTCAGGACCGTAAATTTTCCCAAATTGTAAAAGGGTTTATTGCAGCAAACCTTTTATTATCTGCGAGAGTAAATTTTTTTCCCGAGCAATTTTTTATACCCCTAACCCCCCCTTTACTCTAACGGGAGGAGGGGGTTTAGCAGGTGGGATAGCAGTTGGAACGTACCTTTTTCAGGGGGGGTAAACCGCGTAAAAAACCCATTTTTTTCTGGGAACCCCCGGGAGGGTAATTTTGAGAAAGTTAGCCCTGGAAAATCACCTGGGAATTACATTGGTCCCAAAAAGGCCCGGGAAAGGCTTACCAGAGGGGACCTTTAAAACAAAGGGTTTGGGTTTAACACCCAAACCTTATCCCAAAAAAAAAAAATCCCCGCCCCAAAGGCGCCTCTTATCACACTTTTCCCTTCGGGTTGTTCTGGGTGTTCCCCAATTTTCTGAATTTTGGCCCCAGATTGTGCACAGATTTTTAAACGATGACATCCCCCCATTTTATAAAAGGAAGTAGCCCCGGACAATGTTTGCATATCTAGGAGGGAAGCCAAAATTGCAAAAAAAATGGGGAAAAACCCCAGCGACCTATTATTTTTGGTTATTAAATTAGGAATTTACCAAAGGTAAATTATTTAAACCAGTCTCCTGGGGTTTTCGGGAAGAAAAAAACACCTGAGTTTTTTGCAAAACAGTTTGATTAACCCTCTTTTGTTCCCCCTTTGGGTTTCAGAGGGAAAGGCAAGAAAGGAAAGGACAGGGTGATCCCCAGACCCCTTACGGGAGAGCTTCCAGAAACAGGAAAAAAAATTGAACTCCTCTATCAGAACAATTTTTCCGGGGGGTCCCCCATCCCATTTTAAACAATATGTCTCCCTGAAAAGTTCGAAGGGCTTTTTGGACAAACTAACGTTTTTAAACGGAATCAAATTTGGCACATCTTATTTAAACGATCAAACTATCCCCCAAAATAACCTTTTCTTGCCTCAGGGTAGGCAGATCGGTCAAAAAAACCCTTTGGAGTTATGAGCCCCTTTGGAGGGTTTGGGTTTATAGCCCGAGGGAAAAAGTTAACCGGGGGGGAGTTTGGAACCTTTGCCAAAGAAAAAGGTGTACGGGGTTTGAAAACTTTAGGCCCCCTTTAAAGGAAACAATGCGGCACCAGTAATTTCGGGAAAATGAGGTTCTTTGTCCCAAAGGACACTCCGGTTTGTTCCAGATAATACTAAATTCATTTTAATTCTTTTAATTATCAAAAGCAAAAATAGTGGGGACAAAGCCTTAAAAAACGGAAAACCTTTCCAACAGGTTTCATTTTTTTGGTGTGTCTTAAATCCCCGTGGCTAAGTCGGGGAGAGATGACTGAGAAAACCCGGTCTTTTTGGGGGTAGAATTGGGCACCGGTTAAACCCCGGGAGGCGAGTGACTGGCACAAAAAAATTTCCTGGGAAAAAGGTTTCCTTTTAAAAACCCATTCTTAGAAAAAGGTTTTGTGGGTTAAAACCAAAAGTTTACGAAAAGTAAAAAAACAATGCCCACTTTGGCTGACGGGGGGTTACAACCTTTTAGATTCTCAAAAAGGGAAGGCTCTTATGATCGGTTAGGACCGGGGACTTGGTCCCTGGGCACCCTCGGGAAGTGGCGCCTTTCCTCAAAAAGCCCCATTTTTTAAAAACCCCAACTTTCCCTGTTCCCAACATCAAAATTTTCCTTCGGCAGAGGGGGGAATTTACGGGAAAAGAAGACACAGGCCGGGATTATTCAAGGCAGTCCCCCCTTTGAGTTTAAAACCCTCCCCCTCCCCCCAAATTCCAAAGCATCTACCTCAAAAAACAAAGGGTTTAGTATGTCGGCTTAAACCCAACACTGGGGCCCTGCAAAAAAAAACTGCTTAAGTTTTTCAAAAGCCTAAAAGGCCTCCGGTTTGGGGCCAGTTACTGATATTACCCCCCTTCTTAGTCATTTCGTTAATGGGGGACAAGAAAGAAAAATTACGAAAATTTTGTAATAATTGGCAAAGCCTAAAAAAACCACGGTAAGGCTTTCAGGGGAGGGAAAACCCGAATAAAGAATAGCTTAAAACCTTTCCCCGGGGTTTCCTTAAAAGAAGAGTTCGGAGTCAAAAGGGTATCCCGGGGAAAGGGTCCCCCCCTAAACCCCTGAAAAAAACCATTTCTCAAGTTTGAAAAAAACGATTTACCCTTAAAGATCCCCAAAAACTTGTCGTAGGGTTTCTAACGTAAAAGCCCAACCCTTGCGAAAAAATTTAAAAAGATGTCATCCAAAAACCATTTTTCAAGGCCCAATGAGATCTAAGGGAAAACACCCTTTTTAAAAGGGTTTGGAAAAACCGAAGGAGCGTTTCCCATAATCCAAAGGGGCTTAACCAGTATTAAAAATGGCCCTGGGAGCCTTTAAATGCGGCCCCCCTCCTTTAAATCCAAATTTACAGCGGATCCCCATTAAATAAAAAAAAGGGTTTTTGTCCCCCTGAAACCTCTCGGGTAACTGAATAGGGGGTTCAAAAAAAAGGGGGGGAAGTGGGAGGACCCCCACCCCTTTGGGGGTCCCCTGGGGGGTTTCCCCTGATGCTGCACTCTCGTGCCAACCCCTTGCCCAAAAGGGAAAGGGCCCTGCATCTCCCTTATATGCATTTAGGGGGTTTCCCGGGGGGCGGGGAAAGAGCAGAGAAATAGGGGCCTTTTAAAAACTGTCACATCAAAAACGGGGCCGGGAAGGTAGAAACACAGGAAGACAATAAAAAAGGACTACAGGGAAACAAAAAAGGGAAAAAAAACCTTTTGACAGGCTAAGCCTGGAGGTCCTGGGGGGTTTTTTAAAAGGTCTGCCCGGACCCGCCCCGCAGCGGGTTTGGTTTTGGAACCCGGGCCTTTTTTGGGTTTCCTGAGAAACACCCCCCTCATTTGGGGAAAGGGATCCCAGGGGCGGGTCACTCCCTGGCTCGGGAAAGCGCACCTCTCCCAGGGTGTGGTCCGGGGCCCCAGCCTTTTAATTCTGCAGGTCGATGGGCTTTAAAAATGGGTGGAAGGCTCCCCAGATGAATTTTATCCTGAAAGAAGGTTTAAAAATTGTGCTTTAAAGATACACCATTGCAAAATGCATTAACTTTTGGTGCCAAGATAAAGGTTTTCCCATACAAAATTAGTTTTTTCCTTCAAAGCCGAAGGTGTGAAAAAGCTCTCAGAACACAACGGGTTTAAAAGGGGGCAATACAATGTGAGGGACAATTTGATGAGGGGGTACCAGTGGTACTTAATTTATGTATATCCATTTGCGAGCCTTTTTTTTAAAATTTTTTTGGGATATTCCCCACCCCTATATTTAGGGGGCCCCTGAAACGGGGGTGGGATAAGCATTTTCTTTTTCAGGGTATTTTTTTTTATGAAAAAAAAACTCTTTGCCTTGCCCCCGGAAATTCCCGGGCTGCGCTTGGTCTACATTTATATTGAAATTGTTTTTCAGAATAGTATAGGGAAAGGCAATTTTTTTCATTTTGGGGATTTTTTTAAAATATTTTCCCTACAGTAAAATTAAATTGGGTTTCCCAATTAAGTTTTTAAACATAAAAAAAGGTTTTGTTTTTCCATTTTCCCCCAGTCATGGGAAACCTTGTAAAAAGCCCAGAGTAGCTTGTGGGGGCCCCCCCTTTGGGAACCCTAGAAAAAGGATATAAAATTAAACAGCACAAAACATACAGTATTTTTAGTACTATTATGCAATACTTGCCCAACTGTTAATAGTGGGTACTGTTTTATTGTTTTTTCGTGAGGCCCCTTGGTAGAAATTTAGTATGGACACTATGCTGTCACTTTTTTTTGGGGGGAAGATGAAAGTGTTTATTAAACCATTTCTTCTGGTATAGTTCATAAGAAAACCGCGATTGGTACTTTTGGAAAGACACATTTATTTGACCCTTTATATGGGGGCATTCTGTTGACATTGGTATTGGGGCCTGATGGCCTTTTTTAAAATGGACACACATGGTAACATTAAAGGTTGGTTTTTTGTGTGCGGGCAGGGTTTAAAAAAAAAATAAGTTGATACTTTCCCACATTTAAAAGTTCCAGGGAAAAATGTTTTTTAAAAGGGGGGGACCTGTCACATGGGTTTAAGCTCCCCTTGTTTCCCAGGTTCTTTTTACCGGCATTTTTACGGCATTAATGTTTAATCTTGGGACATAGTCCTTCCCCCAAAACTGGGGGTGGATTTGGGAGTTATTTCTTCCCAAACCCGGCCACCTATTGAGTTTTCAAAAAATTTTTCATTGAAAGTACCCAAGACAAACAGTAGGGGCAGGGTTTAGAAATGGTGGTTGTGGCAGTTTTGAGCATTTAAAAGGCTTTAAAAACTACCATTACATTACAAATTTAAGTGGGGGAAACCAAACTGGAAACGTTGTCTTGTCTAGCTTATGGGGGGCGGGGAAAAACCCTAGGGCACAGGTTCCAAATAAAATGTAGACAAGTACAGTTTAGGGATTGCCCCAGTGTCCCGTAGCAGTTTTTTGGGTGACTTCATATTCCATGGGACACACAAAAGCCATAAATTTTTCCTTTGAAAGAATAAAGTGGATTGAAAGCAAAAATGGAATGGCCCCAAATATTTTTGAAGCTCTAAAATAGTATGTGAGGAAATTTTTAAAAAATGTTTTTCCCTTTTTTTAACGCTTAATTTAAACACTAAAGTTGAATAAAAAAAAGAAGGCTAGAACACTGAATCGGGGGGTTTAAAAAAAAGACTGTAATAATCCAAAATGTAAGAACAGCACTCCCTGGGGTTTTGAATGCCGGGGCGGGTGGGAAAAAAATTTACTGTTTGCTAATTTTGGCCCCAAGGCCCTTTCATCGGTTTTAAATCATGTGGAGAAACCTCCCGGGACAAAATTGACACTGGCATGTTTGAAATTAATGAATAAAATTTTTTTTTTGAAAAAAGAAAAATATTATTTTTTATATGTTTAAGCGTAGTAAATAAAAATTAAACAGTTTCACTGAAATTTTTTCCAAATTTTGTTTGTTTTGTGGGGATGTAGTTTAAATATTACTCAGAGGTGTATCAGTGGCATTTGCGGGTTCTAGTACTGGTTTTTGTATTTTTTATATCCCAGCATAGTTTTATAGGAAAATACTTAGTTACTACAAACCCCATTTTCGGGGAGGGTAAGCTACAAAAACACAGAAAGGTTTTTTTACATTTAAAAAACAATTTTGGATCTAAAAACATAAATCATTTCCCAAGAAGAAAAAATAAAATCCTTTTAAATACCCTTTTATTTTTTTATTCTCGAAAAAAAAAAAACCAAAATTTAAAAAATTCAATGTGAAACCCAAAAATCAATTTTTTTTTTAAAAACCAAAATGGGGCGGTTAGATTAAAATTTGGACGTTATCCCAAAAAAAAAATCCCTATAAGCCTTAAAGGGTGGGGACATGCTGTAAGTGATGAAAGTAGTCTAAAGATGTCCATAAAGATTTTTTAAATTGTTTTTTAAAAGGTTTTTTTACTACTAGAAAAATGTTCTTTTCTCAAATGACTTTTAAAATTTTGAGCAAAATAAAAAATTGTTAATGTAAAATTGTACAAATTGGGTGTTTTTTGGGGCTACTGGAGATGGGACAGAAAAGTTGGGAATTTTTTTGGATCCCTAGGTATTCCCCAAATTTGTGTTAATTGTTACCAGTTAACCCCATAAAAATCTTTCCCTTTACATTTTTTTTTGTTTGGGGTTCTCTTTTAGGGGGGAAAGGCACAGTGCTGGGGCCCTGGGTTAAAATTTCATTAAGATAAAATAATCTGAAAGGGATTTTTACATGTTCTTACTGTTTTTTTATGGGTTTACCTCAGGGACTGTGGTATCCCCAAAATTTCCCAAAAAAACAAAAAAGATGGGTTTAATTTTGGGAATTTAGATTGTCCCCCATTGTGGAAAAAGGTAAATAAAAAAAATTTAAAACCCGCAAGTCCATTTTGTATAGATACTTTTACCCATTGTACAAAAGGCCTAAAAACCTATACAAACAGTGGATAGTGGAACTTTTAAAAAATTTATTTTTTAAACTGTCTTTATACAAAATAAAATGAAGTTTGGTAAATTTTTCCCTATGCTTTGTTTTCCCACGTGGGGTAAACTTTTTAAGGTGAGTCCCAAAATCTAATACCTTTTGGGGGGCCCCCAA
>JAODAL010079735.1:0-12477 GCA_025379985.1 Phyllomedusa bahiana | reverse complement strand
TAGATATTTAGAACTGTAGCAATGCCCCTGGGACCTTATTTAAAAGGCATCTTTGCAGACGTTCCTCTGCTCAGCAATATGACTACTTACTCGGTGTCTGAATGGGGTGCCTGAGGCCCACCAGTGGATTTGAATCTTGGGGCCCACCAGTGTAGTTACTCTTGAGGCCCATTCTGTAGCCAGTGTACATGACTGCATATACTGCACACGACTCTTTCACTCTGCCTCGTTTTCTGGTTTCCCCTATTTCCCTATAGGCCAGTCCGAGGCTCTACTTACTTACTTATTAGTGAGCTGCAAAGGTATATTTTGGAAAGTGATTTAAAGGTTCTGACAAACTTACCTAGTTTCTATATTTATGTACTGACCTGCTACCTATCACCCAAGATGATTCAACTCTTCCTGTCCTGACCTTCTATCAGTACCTCTTTGCTCCTACAGTACCATGTCTGGATTCATTACCTGTTGTTGTTGGGACTGCATAGAGCACTCAGCTGGACAAGCAGGACCTGATGTTATGCAACCTATTCCCTAATACCCGCTCCTGCTCCATCACCAGCAACTTCTTATGCTCCTCCTGTTGTTGCCTTTATGTTCCCAGTAACTCCAGCATTCATCAACCTATCCCTCGTCTTTATGATGGAGACCCCATGACTTGCAGAGACTTTCTAAATTAGTGTATAATTCATTCAAAGTACAGGTGCATCAATCTTGGTAGATTTTTGGCAGACATTTATTGCCTCTATGTTGTCTGCTAAGTCCCATGGATTCGCCAACTACTCTACAGAAGCAAGGTGGTTGTCATGTCAAGGATGCAAAATGTTCATACTACTTTCCAAAGAAAGTATTGTATTTAGATAAAATAAAAAGTGATAATGAAGTATGGACATTCACTTGATATGTTATGTATTATTAAACTATTAAAGGGAACCTGTTACATAGGTTATGCCCCCCTTGCTGAGGGCAGCACAAGCTAGTGACAGACATGTTGTTTCCAGCGCTGTGTCCCTTATTCTGTAAGATGCTGTAGTTTTAGAGCATTTACCCCTCAAATCTCATTCATGAGTAGGTGTTAACCCCGCCCACCAAAGACTAGCCCCGCCCACTGACAGTTATTCACATGTTTCTACCTATTCAAAGTAATAGGTTTATCAGTTGAGGTGGGCGGGGCTAGCCTCAGGTATGTAAAAACTGGCTCTTTGAATGACTCTTCAAATGGCTCTTCTGGTTGAAAACTGCAGATTTGAGCATTAAATACATGAAAACTACAGCATCTTACAGAATAAGGGACACAGCGCTGGAAACAGCAGGTCTGACACTAGCTTATGCTGTCCTCAGCAAGGGGGGCATAATCTATGTGACAGGTTCTCTTTAAGCTCAGAATAGAGGTTAAACCACAATATACTTCAGCGTTTATTATTTTAACATTTATAATTTGTTTTATCCCTCCAGCATGTTTTCTGTCAAAATCTGTTTATGAAATTTGTTAATCTTTGCAGATCATTTGGAATTGTTCGCTAGGACCTTGCAACTTTGGTAAATTCACTTTTATTTTTTTAACGATGTGCTTATTGTCTTTGCTTTCACATTGCTTTTTTTTTTTTTCAAGTTTTTACTCAGTAGGATGTGATTCATGTGTCCAACATATGATCCATGTTTAATATGAAAATTAGGAGTATGAAAATGCAGATTTGTTTGTACAAAATGAAAGAATGAAAAATTGTTAGGGGAAAAAAAATTGAGTGTTTGCAGAGCGATGTGATCAGATAAAGTGCCTCCAGAGATGGAAGCAGTTATGGAAAAACCAATGTTTTCGCCCAAATCAGGGGTGCCCAAATTTGCATTGCCTTTCAGTGGAAAGCCGGTCCATTTTTATAAAAAAAAAACCCGGTTAACTTAAGGAACCTGTCCATGATTTGCTACTTGCTGAGGACAAAACTGGTAGGATAGACATGCTGCTTTCCGGCGTGTCCTTATTTGTAAGATTTTGCAGTTTTTGGGTATTCAAGTAAAAATCTCAGTTTTTCAGACAAAAAAAAAGAGTCAGTTTTTTTTAAACCCACCCCCCTGGGGCTACCCCCGCCCCCCTAACTGAAAACCTATTTTTGAATAGGTAGCAACTAGAGATGGCCGAATTTTCTCAAAAATTGGTTCGGTCCTTCGCCGAATTTTGAAAAATTCTTTGGGTTTTCCGATTACTTGGCACGAATCACTTTTAAAAAACAGCTTTTCCAGGTGCCCGGGCCCTGCAGGGTGTGTAGAAGTTGTGCCATGTTAAAAATTTGCAGGGGGAGTTTGGTTTGGTCTTATACAATTTTTGTTTTTAGTATGAACGCACTGACTCCCGCCGCTTTAGAATCGCTTCATTAAAATTTCCCTGGGATTTAAAGAGGGAAAAAACTGACCAAAAATCAAGGGGGGAATGTAGCCTGAAAAAGTCTGCTAGGAAAGTGGAAAAAAAAGCTGAGAGTCAGGTGGCAACATTAGTGATGGTGTGGAGGTGACGGGGCGCCAAAAGCGCATGAGGTCAGGCAGTGGCACAATGACATTTGGAGGCGGAAATAACGTATTGGGCCCAGAGTGGCAAAATCACACATGTGGAGGCGGGCAGCGCATGAGGTCAGGCAGTGGCAAAAAGACTTTTGGAGGCGGCAAAACAGTTTTAGGCCACAGAGTGGCCCCAATCACAAGGTGGAGGCCGGCGGCAGCAGATGAGGTCGGGACAGTGGCACAAGGGCATTTGGAGGTGGCAAAACGTATTTAGGCCACGGTGGCACAATCCCGTGTGGAGGTCAGGGGGCGCGTTTGAGGTAGGCAGTGGCACAATAAATTATGGAGGGGCAAAAACAGTATTGGCCACAGAGTGGCACAATGATCAGTGGGAGGTCACGCGGCAGAGTATGAGGTCGGGACAGGGGCACAAGACTTGTGGAGGCGGAAAAAAAAAAAAACGTATGGGCACAGAGGGCACAATCAACATGTGGAGGTCACGGCGGGGCAGCAGTATGAGGTCAGCAGTGGCAAAGGGATTCTGGGTGGCAAAACGTATTGGGCCCACAGGTGGCAAAATGAAACAGTGGGAGGTCCGGCGGCAGCAGTATGAGGTCGACATTTACAATAATTATGGAGGCGGAAAAAAAACAGTATTGGGGGCACAGAGGGCAAATCAACAGTGTGGAGGTACGGCGGCGCAGTATGAGGGTCAGACAGTGGAACAATGGCATTAGGGAGGTGGCAAAAAGTATTAGGCCACAGAGTGGCACAATGAACGTGTGGGGGTCAGGGGGGCAGCTATGAGGTCAGACAGGGCAAAATGACATTAGGAGGGGAAAAAAACCGTTTAGGGCACAGGGGGGCACAATTCAGTGTGGAGGTCACGGCGGCAGCAGTTGAGGTCAGGCAGTGGAAAATGACTTAGGAGGCGGCAAAAAAGTATTAGGCCACGAGTGGCAAAATGATAAGTGTGGAGGTACGGCGGGAAGTATGAGGTCAGACAGTGGCACAAGAATTATGGAGGGGGAAAAAAAAACAGTATTGGGGCACAGGGGCACAATCACACGTGTGGAGGTCACGGCGGCAGCAGTATGAGGTCAGCGGGCAAAGGGCATTCTGGAGGGGCAAAACAGTTTGGGCCCACGAGGGGACAATGATACATTTGGGGAGGTCATGACGGCAGCAGTATGAGGTAGACAGTGGCAAAAAAGCATTATGGAGGGGAAAAAAAATTATTGGGCCCAAGAGGGGCCCCAATGATCCGTGTGGGGTCACGGCCAGCGCAGTATGGGGTCGACAGGGGCCAATGACTTATGGAGGGGGAAAGAAAAAGTATTTAGGCCACAGAGGCCCCCCACAATCACACGTGGGGAAAAGGTCACGGCGGGAGCGTATGAGGTAGACAGGGGCAAAAGGGCTTTGGGGTGGAAAAACAGTATTAGGCCAAAGGGGGCAAATACCAGTGTGGAGGCCGGGCGGCGGTATGAGGTCAGGGGTGGGCACAATGCATTATGGAGGGGGAAAACAGTATTAAGCCACGAGTGGACAATACACAGTGTGGAGGTTTTTGCGGCAGCGTATGGGGTTTCAGGCAGTGGCAAAATGACTTTATGGGGGGGCCAAAAAAAGTATTGGGCCCCGAGTGGCAAAATGATCCCGTGTGGAGGTCACGGCAGCAGCTATGAGGTCAGACAGTGGCACAATGAATTAGGAGGCGGGGAAGGGACAGTATTAGGCCACGAGGGGCCAACCAACAGTTGGAGGTCAGGCGGCGCAGTTGAGGTCAGACGTGGCAAAAAGGGCATTCTGGAGGTGGCAAAACAGTATTAGGCCCAGAGTGGCACAATCACCAGTGTGGAGGTCAGGCCGGCGCAGTATGAGGTCGGGCAGGGCAAATGACATTATGGGGCGGAAAAAAAAAGTTTTAAAACCCAAGAGTGGCACAATCCACAGTGTGGAGGTCACGGCGGCAGAGTTTGAGGTCAGGCAGGGCACAATGACATTAGGGAGGCGGGCAAAACGATTAGGCCACGAGTGGCACAATGATCCGTGTGGAGGTCACGGCAGCGCGTATGGGTCAGACGGGGACAATGACTTATGGGGGTGAAAAACAGTATTAGGGACAGAGTGGAAAAATAACATGGAGGTCACAGCGGCAGCAGTTGAGGTCAGGAGTGGCACAATGAAAATTTGGAGCTGGAAAAAAAAGGATTTGGCCAAAGAGGGGTAAAATGACACAGTGTGGAGGGCACGGCAGCAGCCCCGGGGCAGCATGAGGTCAGACAGTGGACAATGAAAAATTTCGGGGGGGGCAAAAAAACAGGGTGGGCCCACGGTGGGGGCAGGGCAGCACCCAGGGCGCAGCTGAGGTCAGACAGTGGCACAATGACACAGTGTGGAGGCACGCCGGGAAAACCGCAGCGCATGGGTCAGAGAGTGGCACAAGGGAATTCTGCAGGTGAAAAATAGTATTAGGCACAGAGGGACAATGTGAGAGCGGAGGCCCCGGCCGAGCAGCATGAGGTCGGCAGGGGCACAATGACGAGGTGGAGGTGTGAAGGAGAACAGCATGAGGTCAGAGGGGGGGGACAATGACATTTGGAGGGGGAAAAACTCCCGGCCGCAGATTGGCCAATGACGTGTGGATGTCACGGAAAAACAGCAACAGCAGCAGCAGCATGAGCCATAGAGGGGACAATGACAGAGTGTTGGGGGGTGGGTGGCAATCCCCGTCCCGGTAAAGACGGTGGTAGGCGAGGGGAGAAACTATCAGCAGTGTGTGGCATCAGGCGGGTGGCGGCTAAAAATAGTGGCTGAGGCGGTATTTTGAACCGGGACTGACCCCCTAAGGCATTGGGGTTTGTGGGGAAATCCTGGGATCCACCCTGTTCATTTGACAAAGGTCAGGTTC
Organism: Phyllomedusa bahiana; assembly: GCA_025379985.1. Taxonomy (NCBI): domain Eukaryota; kingdom Metazoa; phylum Chordata; class Amphibia; order Anura; family Hylidae; genus Phyllomedusa; species Phyllomedusa bahiana. The sequence continues at coordinate 7,073 of JAODAL010079735.1, read as the reverse complement.
AAAAATTTCCCGGGGCAAGCGGGTTTTTTCCTTGGGGTAACGATGGCCCCCGCCCCCACTGAACACCCGTCTGTGCCACCTATGGCCGGGGAGGACAGTTCTCCACTGAAACTGGCAAGTTGCGGCCACCACCGTTTGGGCCCCGAGTCCCGGGATTTTTTCTAATGGGGTGGAGAGTGCTGTCCAAATAGGCCACAACCCGTTGGTTCAGGGGGAAAGCTCCATGTCCTGCTGTGTGTGTGTGGGATGCCCCTCCTCACTAGGGGGTGAAGGAAATGTCTTAGTGCTCCCGACTTTTGGTTACTGTGATGGAGTGGTACTGCTCCTACCCCCCCCCTTCCCCAGCCCGCCGCGGCAGTAGTACGTGAGCGTGAGGAACCCCCCCGGTCAGCTGTAGAGGGGGGCATGCCGCACATAGGCAGGGCCAAATTCGGGGTTTCCTATGTATTTGGTTTTTTCTTCCCTCTCAAAGTGGGAAAAAGGCTCCCATTTTGGAACCGGTGCGAGGGTCCAATAGGGTGGAGAGCCGAAGTATCCCTCTCCGGTGCTGATATTGGCTGTCATAGCAGGCAAATAAGCAGCTGCGGGGCACTGCACAGTGACTCGAGGGGCCCCTGCCTCCCTTTCCCCTGGTATATGCCCGGTGTTTGGGGGTCATCTTTCCTGTTTCCTCATCTCCATCCACCTCCTCCAGCTGCTCCTGCTCCCCCCTTCTTGTCCCTGGGTAGAAAAAACCACTCTTTCACCAGACAATGCTTCTGTCCAAAGTCCTCCTCCCCCCCTCCTCCTCCTCCTTTCAGTCCCACCGGATATGTGGCCTGAGATGTGTCCCACATCTCCAGTCCCCTGCCCCGACAGATTTTTCGATCGTTCCAGGACATGAAGCAGTGGAAAGACGTTATTCATCCGTGTCCTGGCGATGACAAATAAGTGGCCTCCTGTGGCCTCAAAAAAAGGCGGTGTACGCATGAGCTGCCCCTGGCTGACTTCAAAGTTACACAGGGGGGGTATTTGTCTGCTGGATCATCAAAAAACGTTTTGGCCTTTCTCTGTTCTTTCGTCGGTTTTCCCAAAGTGCAGGCTGGAATTCAGCGGGGGAAAAAAATCGCATATCAGAGGTGTTGGGGGGAGGCCCTTCTGCCCCCTGAACTCGAGGGGGGTGTTCTGGCTTTGTTACGAATGGATAAAGTGCATGCCAGTTTCCCGGGGCCCTTTCAGAAAGTTCTGAAATCGGTGGGAAAACTTCAGGAACCCTTTTTTAAAAACCAGATTGAAAAAGTGCGATGCGGGCGCTGGGGCCATCCCCCCTGGTGCAGCGCGGACACCAGTTCCTCCCATTGTCCGTACCATGGTTCCCATTTGCAGTTGGCGGGAAAGAAGCCACACATCGATTTTCTGCATGCGCGGGCAGTTCCTCCCCTGTGGACTTCGTTCGCCCGGGGAAGCTAGGTGTAGAACTGCGTGACCGCTGTGCCCTACAATGTGTTTTATGGAGCAGTATTGTTTGGGGGTGAGATGGGGGGTGGGGGGTGGGGAGGAGGGGACATTGGCGCGGGCAGCAGTTTGACAAGTGGAGGAGAAAGCGGGGTCTCCGGGCCAAGTTGTTGGTGTGCCTGGGCAGGAAGACATTCCCAGTGGGCGTAAGGGCATGTACGGCCCTGACCGTAGTTACAGCTCCAAAAACGTCCCCGCTGCGTGTACCTTGGAAAAAACGATAAGCTCAAGGACGACCCACTTTCTGTTCTAATATTTATGAAGTGGGTACTGCCCTTTTTGGAAAGAAATTACGGCTTGGAACCTCCATCTCGGTCGGACAACCATTAGTTTTTGAATGGGCAGAGTCCCCCATTTTTAAAGGGAGGGACTGCAGAAACAACTTTTGGGCAGGGCACGGTCAGCTGCTGCAACCCTTTGGATGGTTGGCGCTTGTTGTCTCTTAAACGCCTCTGAACGCTCTGTCCCAGGTAGCGAGGGGTCAGGGATCTGGACCGGGAGAGGATGTCAAAGAGAAACAGCTGGGCCTTTTTGAGGGTGGGGGAGCCCTTTACTGGCTGAAAATGGCATGCGTGCCCCCTGGCCGCTGCTGTGCTGCAGCGGCGGGGGGGCCCCACATTGAGCCACGTTTCCCCCGGCCCCCCGGTGGTGACGCTGATTTGTTGACCCGGGGGCCCCTTGTGCCAAAGTTTGTCCCGGCCACGCTTCACTTTTGCCCCCTGATTCCATATACCATATTCGGGTCCCGGTGTCTTTGCAAAAAAACCCACCGCCCCAGTAGGATTTTACACCCCGCTCCCCCTGAGTGTACTGCGCCGTGCCTCGCTGAGCCCCTGTGCCCCTATGTTTGGACCTGCGAAGCGGGTTTTTTACCCCCTGGCCCGCTTGGGTCCCGACCTCACACTGCTGTACCCTGCTGCCCCACGGCCACCAAAAACCCCTTGTGGCTGCGCCGCTGCCTGGGCGCAAGCTGACACCCTTTTCTCCTGACGATGATGAAAGCCCTTGCTTCACCCCGGTCCCAAGTGGGTCGGCTACATCATCATCTATTTTTGTTTTCTCGTCACTATGTCCTCATCACCGGTTTTGGGAAGCCCAGGGACCTTCCCACATGACCTCCCCTGCCCCTTCCAAATCTATTCTTTGCCGCTACTGCAAGAAGTGGGGATATTGGCCCCATTTCTTCGTGCCACGTTGCGGGTGACTCCCTCAAAATTGTTTTTCCCCGTATAAGTGGCGTGAGCCCAGCCACATGTAGATCCCTGGCTAGGGAATGGATGGGACAGAGGCGGGTGAGGGGGCAGGTGAGGGGCCCCTGACCCGCTCCCGGGCAATGCCAACTAAATGTTGTGTCTGAGGTTCCCACCGACCTTTGGTGGGGTTGTAGATGTCATCTGGGGGAAAAAAAGGGTGACCCCAGTCAACCAATTAGAAACCCTTGGGTTGTGAACAACACACGGCCGCTAGATGACAGCGGAGTTTTTGGCCCCCACCGAGTGACCCCTGCTGCGGTCCCTTGCGTGCTGCGCCTGGGCGTTTCAAAATGTTTGTGCCCCTGCCACTCGCAGTTGCAGAGCCTGCCACCTTCTGTCTGACTACTGTTGGGTTTTAAAAAAGTACGAACTGTTGATGAAGCTATCTGTATATGATAATTTCCCTGTTTTTGACTCCAAAAAAAACCCAGTAACAAGTTGGGTAACCTTTGGGTATAAATTGGTCCACAAATGGCCGGAAAAATTTACTTGTATGTGTCGTTTTTCAAGCCTGTGTGTTTTACTAAATGTAAAAACCAAAAGGGGTTAATTAACCTTCGCTTGTGAATTATGCTACAAAAAAAATTGTATATTTTCGGTTGTTTAAAAAAGGTTTTTTTTGTCAGCACGCGCAAAACAACGTTAATTAACCCCCGGATGTAAAATTTCGCCAAAGAATTGAGCGCACAAAAAATGTAGCGTGTTAAATTGGTGTTTTCTACACCCCCAACAAGAGATACAGTTGTAATTAGCCTTTGTTTTGAATTAGGCTACCAAAAAAAAATATTATTTTGGCGTTGAAAAAAACGGTTTTTTTTGTCAGCACACCCGCAAAACGTTAATTAACCCCCGGATGTAAATTTTGGGCCCAAAAAATTGGCCGCACAAACTTTAGCGTGTTCAAATTTGGGGTTTTCTACGCCCCAACAAGGTACGTTGTAATTAGCCTTTGTTTTGTTTTTGGTACCCAAAAAAATATTTTTATTTGGGTTGAAAAAAAACGGTTTTATTTTTGTAGCACACCCGCAAAACAACGCTTAAATTAACCCCTGGATGTAAAATTGGCCAAAGAATTGTGCCCCTCAAACTAGTAGTTTTGTAGCGTGTTTCAATTTCGTGTTTTTTCGCCACACAACAAGAGTAAAATTGTAATTAGCCTTTGCTTGTGAATTGGTACCAAAAAATATATATATATTTGGCGTTGAAAAAGACGGGTTTTTTTTTGTCAGACCCAGCAAAACAACGCTTAATTACCCCGGATTAAATTGCGCCAAAGAATTGAGCCGCAAAACTAGTAGCTTTTTAGCGTGTTACAAATTGCGTGTTTTCTACGCCACACAACAAGGTAAGTTGTAATTTAGCCTTTGCTTGTGAATTAGGTACCAAAAAAAAAATTTAATATTTGGGTTGAAAAAGAGGGGTTTATTTTTGTCAGCACCCCAGCAAAAAAGCTTAATTTAAAACCCTGGATAAAAATTTCGCAATAGAATTCAGCAGCCAAAAATGAAGTGGTATTTGTTTGAAAAAAAAGCTGTTTTTTTAAAATGAATACAACGGAATGGCTTGATCCCACTTGGATTTTTGAATGTATATGCAGCTAGTGGACGCACACTGGTTTTTCAGATCAATCCCCAAAAAAAATCAGAAATAAACATTCAGAGAACAGTCTCTGAGCAAGCTGGACACCCCCAGAATCGCTGTAAAAAAATCGTTCTTGAAAGGCTTCCCCCGCAGCAGACCTTCCCCTGTCAGTACAGTGGAGGAGTGGAGCTCCCGCGGCGCGCTCGGTTTATTTGGGGGCGGGACGTACAGAATCCGCCGGTTTGATTGGCTTCATCTTGCAAGTCATGCGGCTATGCCCTTTTTCCCCCCCAGAGTGTTTTCCCCCCATGTAGCGATGTGCCCCAAACATTTTATCAATCAAAAGCAACTTCTTTTTCCCCCAAAAGTCCCCCAAAGTTCGATTTCTTTCCCCGAACCGAAGTTTTCCTAAATTTTAAAACGAATTCCATTGTTAGAACAATTCCCCCTCTCTGTGCAACATGTCAATAACTCCCAGATGGGAGGTGTAGCCCTTTGGGTGGGCGGGGAACACCTGCTCATGAATAGATTTGGGGGTAAAATGCTTGGACCTGTCTCAGTAATCAGATAGGGGGTTTGTACATGACTTATCCTGGACCCCGCCCTCTATCTTCCCAGCCTGTTTTCCATATTAAGGGACGTGAGTTTTTTTTATTGCATACATCTTTTTTTTTTTTTCCTTAGAGTTCCGTATTGTTGTTATAAAAACTGCAATTTTTCCCGATGCCCCCCAGTTCTGGGGGGGAAAAACGCTTTGGAATTTTGGGTTTTATTTTCGTTTTTGTCATCTTCTATGCGATCATCAATTATAGTTTATTGAAATAAAAAAACGTTTTTGTTGTTGTATTGTTTTTTTTTATCACAGCATTTTTTTTGTTTGTGCACTCCATTTGTGGTATATGTGTTTTTCTTTTTTTCATTTAGATGTGCTAGGGACGGGTTAGTTTAGGTTCAGTGTGGGGGCACCCTTATTGGGGGTTTTTCCTTTTTGAGGGGGAAGGTCTTTGATGGGTTATATTTTGGGGGCTTTTTGTTTTTTTTCTCAAATTTTATTTATTTTTATTAAAAAATTTTGTTTTTTTGTATCTTTATTCTGGTGTTATTCTGTAGTTGTTTTGGTTTAAATTGTATTGGTATACCCAGAACTTCATTTCATTATATCAAGGGTTTTACACCTATACATCGTGCTTAATTTTAGGTACTGGTTTGTGTTTGTGTAAAGCTCTAAAATACGCATTTTAAAAGAATAAGGGACACAGCACTGGGAAAAGAAGGGGTCTGACACTGGCTTGTGCTCCCTTTTGAAAGGGGGGGCATAACTATGTGACGGGTTTCCCTTTTTAAAACCCTAAAAGGCTATTAGGGGCCTTTTTGGGCCCCCCATGCTTACTTTTTTTGCTTTTATCTGCAAAATTATTTGTTGAATTTTTGAAAACCCCAGGTTTTCCTCAAGTATGATTGTTGTAATATCCAGGTGTTTTAATTTTTTTTTCATAGGCATTTGGTGGGTTAAATGTTTGTTTGGTGAAAATACATTGTACGAATTGGGGGGTTTTTTGCCCCCCGTGTTTTTATCATGTTCTCAAAAAGTTTTTGTGCCCAAAAGTTACTTTATTTGTACCAGTAATGCGGGTGGAGGGGCGGGGGGTGGATAATAACTGTGAGGTGTATGTGATTTTTGGAGGGAGTGATAAGGCCATGACATCCCTCGGTCCTTGAACACAGTAATGAGCTGTGTTTAGGTATGGGACAGTAAACTGTGAGCTTTTTGTGAAGGATCTGGATAAAGAAAAACGTTCAGGGGAAATCTGTTTCTTTTTCTAACTCTATTCAGAATGCACAGTTTTCCCTTTGTCTGACTGACCAAGGATTGAAGCGATATGTTTCAAAGCGATGATGAAAATGAACTATCTTTGTTGATAAAGAATATCTGCCCCAGTAATAAAACATCCCCATCCAGTGTTCTTTGATGATGAAAAAGTGAATCTGTGGATCCTCAAAAAGTGATAAGTAAAGAACATCAAACGAATGTTTTTTGGGACGTAATCCCACATTAGTCGGCGTACTCCAATAAACAATATTGTGGATAGGGTCAAAGGGGCTGTGGGAAGTCCCCCGTTCTTTACTCTAAAGATGTATTTGTATTTTTTTGACAAATTGCAGAAGAAAGGTCCTATTTGTTCAAACTAGAAGGAAGAGTATCGTTTGCAAAAAATAAGTCCTGGAAAAATATCTAAAAGGGAATTTTGCAATATTGGATTTTCTGCTGGCAGGGAGTCAAAAATCGTTGATGTCCCCAATACGGAAAATTTTTTCTGGACCCCCCTTTCTGTCCACACTATAAGGCGCAATGTCGTGGGCGATATGAGGGAAAATTTGAGAATCATTTGCTTTTATGATAGCGAACTCGTTGCAGCGAGGTTTGAAAAAGAAAATTAGCCCCTATCAGTTATTCTGGAAATATTTTTCAAAAAAAATTTCACAAAAACTTTTTCAATCCTAGTACTAATGTTTTGTTGATGAGCAATTGTCCGTTTAGAGGGGCTGCAAAATTTTAAAACAATACATGCCAGCAAGTAGCCAAATACGGAAAAAAAAATCTTCTGGATGTGGGTTTCCAAATTATTTTTGGCATAAATGGGGGTAATTACGTGGCAAAAAGGTTGGGGCACCGTAAGAAGGATCTGGAGTCTGAAATAGTCAAAAATCTTGCTGTTCCAATATTCAATTTGGGGAAAAAATTCA
>JAODAL010079734.1:0-12478 GCA_025379985.1 Phyllomedusa bahiana | reverse complement strand
CCCCCGTGCTGGTTTCCCCTTTTGTGGTCATGTTTAAAGCAGTTTTTGGACGGCCGGGGCTGGCTTCCTTTTTGGGTCGGCTCAGGGGTGTGCGGCCGTGCTGGCTTCCTTGGGGGCCCAGGGCCAGCGGGGTGTGGGGGCCGTGCTGGCTCTCCTTGTGGTCATGCTCAGCAGTGTGACGGCCGTGCTGGCTCTCCTTTTGGGTTTTGTCAGCAGGGGGGGTGACGGGAAGACGGCCGTGCTCGCTCTCCTTGGGGTCTGCTAAACCGGTCTTGGGGGAGGGGGCCGTCCCTGGCTCTCCTTGTGGTCATGCTCGCAGGGTGTAAACCGGCGTGCGGGCCCTTCTTTTGTGGTCTTTGTTTCGGCGGTTTTTGGAGGGCCGGGTGCCTGCTTTTTCCTTTGGTGGCCTTTGTCAGGGGTTTGTGCCCGGCCCTTTCTGGTTTTCCCTTGTGGTCATGTAAAGAAGTGTGACGGCCGTGTTTGGGCTTTTCCTTGTGGTCATCCCTTGGGGGGCGGTGGGGGGGGACGGCCGTGCTCGCCCCCCTTGTGGTAAATGTCAGGGGGTGCCCCCTCTTCCTCCATCTTCCAGGGTTTGCTGCAGGAGATTGAGCTGTATGACTCCAAGTGAAACGCCCTGGGGGTTCCGTCTGGGGGCCCAAACTAAAGGGAAAGGTGAGTCGAAAAGAGGGGGAAACGCCCTGCCCCGGGAGTTGGTGCGAGCGCCCCGAGACCCCTGGGCAAAGGTTGCAGGAGGGGGGGCCCACGGGGGGGGCGGAGCCGGGGGAGTCCCGGAGGCGGGAAAAAAGGGCGGTGATTTCCCCCCCGGGGGTGGGGAAATGGTACTCCCCCCCTTGTACCCCCCCTCACTCCCGGGGTTTGGCCCCCGGGGGCCCACAGGCTGGGACCCCAAAATAAACATGCTGGGGAAAGGGGCCCCCCTGCGGGCCCACGGCTGATGCCCCCAAAATCAAATGCTGCGGGAGCCCCCTGCTGGCACAGGCTGGTGACCCCATATCACATGCTGGGGGGGGGCCCCCTGGGGCACAGGCTGTTTAAACCCCAAAATAACTTTGTTTGGGGGACCCCCCTGTGGCAAGGGGGGGTTGCCCCCATATCACATGAGGGAGCCCCCTGCTGGCACAGGGTGGTGACCCCATATCACATGAGGGAGGCCCCTGCTGGCACAGGCTGGTGACCCTGCTGGCGGGGTAGCACTGTACGGGCCCCTTGGCCATACATCCCCAACTTTTTCCCTTTTTGGGGGGGGTTTCCCGCTTTTTTGGGGTCCCCCCCCGCCCTCCCGGGGAATTTGGCTTTCCTCCCGCCCCCCAGCAGGTGGGGGGGGGCTTTTTAAATGGCGCGGGGGACAAAAGTAGCGCTTTTGCGCTACTTTTCCCCCGGGGGGGACCGCCCCTTTCGGGCGGGTGAAGCGGCCGCAGGGGCCCCGCCCCGCCGGAGTCTCGCTGTGCGGGACGAGGCAGGGGGATTTTCCCCCTTCTCCCTCTCCCCCTGTATGTACGGCCCCGGGGTGTGTGCGCCGCCATACAGGTCAGCGGCGTGGGGGAAAAATTGACGGCGGCTGCAGGGGAGGGGCGCCGGTTTTTTCCTTCCCCCCCAAACTTTCCCCCCCCCCCCCCCGCCCCCTTTGGGGAATCCCCCCCCCCCCCCCCCGGGGGCGGGCCGTGCTGCAGGGCCTGGTGAGGTGAGTGGATTTTATTTTTTTTATTTTTTTAACCAAAAACTTTTATTGGTCAGATTTTAAATTTGGTAAAAACGGGTTTTCAGTATATGTCATTGTAAGACCAAATTTCAACTTTTATCCCCAAAACAAAAAACCCAGCCCAACCCCCCCAAATTTTCCTTTTTCCAGATTAAGAGCAGTAAATTTCCATTACAACCCAAAATTAGAAATGAATATTAAAAAGGTCAGTTCTTGTCACAAAAAAATTGTACCTGGCTGTCGGGGGCCCTTTCCCCAAACACTTCTGCCATGGGTCACAGCCCCCGGGAACCCTCTCCCACCGAGACCCCCCAACCCCCTCGCCTAACTAAGTTCGGCGCAAGCCCAAAAAGTTTTCCGCCATTTAGCCCTTTAATTTTATTAAAATTAAATTTTGGCCCCTCTCTTAAATTTTCACCCCTCCCCCCAGAGCAATCACCCCAGTTCACTTTTTTAACCAAATTTCCTGTGCTGACGGAGGTTCTGCCTCCACCCAAACTTTGTCGCTTTTAAATTTTCCTCGCCAAAAATAAAAAGGCCTGGATATTGCGTTTTTTCTCAGCCTCTAAAACCGTTAGTCCCCTTAACTTTCCCCAAAATAAAAAACCCAAGGTTTCATTCCACTGAAATTTTTGAAAATTCGCTGGAAAAAATTGGGACAATAAAAAAACCCAAATATGCTCTATTTGGGGGCCCAAAAATGCCAGTTTTTGCTTAAAAAGAGGCCCGGGTTTCAAGGGACCCCTATTACACAGAGGGGAGGCCCGAATTCCAATTTTATTTTAGAAATAGAGGAGTTCTGTAAATTTGATGTATTAAAAATTTAATTTGGAGAGTTTCAGCTGTTCACCACTAAAATTAAAGGGTTTGGGCCCAGTATCTCCCCCCAAAATTTGGCTCTTTTGGGCCAATTTTTCCCCTTTCCCCCCTTCTACGTAAATCTTTTTGGGTTTCTAGAAAAAAATTTTTTCCCAAAAAAAAGTTTTTATAAGGGGTTATTAGTCCCTTCGTTGTTTTGATGTTCTTGCCCCGGATCTTTTCGGGGTAAACTTGGGGTTATATTAAATTTGTGTCTTTTTTTCTGCTTTAACGCGTGCCTAAGCGGGAAGTTTTTTGTAAAACCCTGTGGTTTCCCGGTAAGGCAAATTCCTTTTGAAATTTGGGCTAAAAACCTTTTAAGCACCCCCTGATTGTAAGCAGTGAGAGAATTATTGAAGGCCCCCTAGACCCCCATGACCCCAAACCCCCCTGAAGCAAAAAAAAAAAAAAAAATTTTTTTTTCGGGGAAAACCCCGGGGGTTTTTTCCAAATCCCGGTATGGGATGTGCACCCCTAAAGCCCAAAATCCCCCCGAAATTTTAAACCACATTTTATGCTTCAATATAAATTTGGGAAAAAATTTTTGGAGGGCACAAAAAAAATTTTTTTTTTGCCTCCGGGTTTAAATTTAAAGATTGGGAGAATTTTAAATTTAGTGGCTTTTTTTAGTTTCAATTTTTAAATCCTTTTTCCCCCTCCCCTTTCCCAAATCTTTTCATTTATTGAGTTTTTGCTCCCAAGAAGTAAACTGTTTGGATTGGGAATTTCCCAAACCCCTTCCCTGTCCTTTGCCAATTGCGAGTTTTTGCTTTATCCGGGAATTTTTCCTCCCCCAGTTTAAGGGCTCTGAAATAGCATTGATTTTAAAAAAAAGAATCTTGGAGAGTTTTGTAGGGGGTAAAAACAATGGGGATCCAAATCATTTTAACCGTTTTGGGATCTTCCCGCTTTGATAATGGAAATTTTCCCCCGGGAACATCCAATTTTTTTTAAAATTTAAAAGCAAGGGAAATTCCAGATTCAAACCCAAATTCCTGTAAATTAACAAAAATTTTTTTTATACCCGGTATGGGAAAAGGAAGGGGGACACTAAAAAAGTGGTATATCCCGGGGAGGAGTAAATTGACCCATGGCTTCCATTGGAAAAAAGGGACGGATTCCCCCAAAAATTTTTTGGGTAAAAAAGATTTAGGCCCCCTAGCTTTTAAATTGTCTTAAAATTTGCCTCTGGCAATGAGCCCCCAAGTATTACCCAAAAAAAAGGGGGATATCATCAGCGTAAAAGGCCCTTTTTTGGGCCCTCCAGCCTCCCTCCCAAAAGCCTTCAATATGGGTGTTTGCTTAATCTGACTGGCTAACGGCTCAATTGCCAGGGCAAATAGCTTTGGAGAAAAAGGGCTTCCCTGTTTTCTTTCCCCTTCGCAAAAAAAAAACGTCTCTGTTGAAAATTTTTAAAATGCCCCCTTTCCCTTGGGAATCAGTAAAAAACGTTTTTTCCAGGATAAAAATTTTTTGGCCCAACCCCAATTCATTTTAAAACCGCCCATAAGAATTCCCACTCCCCCAGTATAAATGGCCTTAGCAGCATCAAAAAAACAGATTGCCCTGGGCCCCAGCGTTATCAACGGGAAGCTGCAGGTTCAGGTCAGTCCCCCTTTAAATTTTTGGGGACGTTCCCTTTTGGGTTTTAAAAAACCCGCCTGTTCCCGGAGGCACGAGATCTGATATCACCGGGCATTTTTTTAGTTGTTCGCAAAACCCCTTTTTGGGCCTTGTTTTTTGGGTATCCACTGGGTTTAGAAAAAAGGGGGGCCTGTAGGTTTTCAGGGAGAAATTTGGATCTTTTCGGGTTTTTTAAAAACCCTTTTATTACCGCCTCTTGCATTGAAGCAGGAAAACCTGCCCTGTGTCTCTGCATCCTGAAAAACCCCCAAACCCTTTTTAGGTAAAACACCCCCCCCAAAACTGTGATTTTCCTCGGGTAGGCAATCCACCCAAAACCCGGGGGACTTTTAAATTTCCCAAAAAAAGTTTTAAAACTGCCCCCTGCATTTCCCCTCTAGACGTAGAGGCGCATTCCAATCCCTCCGTGTTCTGCCCCTTAACATGGGAAGATCTTATCCCGTAAAAAATTTTTGGGATTGAAAAAGGGGAAACCTCAAGTCTTAAAGTATATAAAGTTTAAAAAAAATCCCAAAATTTTCCCCAAAAAACATCCAAGGGTTCTGTTTTAAAAGGGCCCATGAGGGGTCGCAGAGGGGTATAAAACTGGGGCCCTTGGGGAAATTTTAAATGAAGGGGGCTAAGTAAGGGCCCCGCCGGCTCCCCTTTACCAAAATAAGTTTGCTTTTTAAAAAATCTTTTATTTTCAGCGATTCTAATAGAAATGGGTTAGTGTTTCCTGCCCCCTTTAAGCATTTCCTCCTGGTTGGGGAAAAGGGTCCCGAAGAAAAACGAAGGATTCTCGCAGCATTGACTTGCTCACGGATATTTTTTTCTAGTCCCCCCTTTTAAATTTCAAGGTGCTAATTTCCCGTGTCAGCCCCCCTCTAAAGGGACGCCTTCATAGTGTCCCCCCTGATGATCGGGGCTGAGTCCCAAATTTTTCCCGAAAGAATTCCTCCAAAACTGACGCCAAATTTAAAATGTATCCATTTTTGGGGAAACCCGAGAGCATTTAAAAACTCCCCCGCCTCATTTTCCTATGGATTTAAAACAGGAATTTTAATCTGTTTCAGCATTGGCGAATGGGTAGAAATGGAGCATGTAAGTTTTCAGTTTTAGTAACCATTTGAACCCAAACCGTGATTAAACCAAAACCATATCTTTTTCAGACAAAAGTGTTTTACGTACTTGAATAACAGGGGGGTTTGTGAAACTCAGTAGGGTGGGTTTTTTTTGCACCCCCCAGATGTTACAAGTTCCAAACTTCCAATCATGTTTTCCAAACGGAATCAATTTTTTGGGGGTTTGTAGTACATTATTTTGCTGATAAATTTTTTCCCAATGTGGGGGCCACCACAGTATTAAAATTTCCCCCATAATAAGAACCGGGGCATTAGGTTTAAAATCCAAAGTTAAGGGGACGGCTTTAAAAAGGGACTGCAAATTTTAGGGTGGAGGTAATAAATGTTTTTCCAAAACAAATGTGCAAGGGAAAGGAGATTTAAAATTTTATATCTCCCAAAAACCCATCTCTCATCAATTTTCCAGACATTTAAAAGGAGGGGTTTATGGGGGATGTACGCCCCCTTGAATAATTTCTGTGTAAACATTTATTCGCCCCAAAAAAAACCCCTGCCCTTTGAAGCCATTTTTTTTTTCTGTATCGGCACCAAAATGGTCTTTTGAATAAAAACAATATTGGGTGGCTGTTTTTGGGAAAAAAAATTAAACATCGCATATCTTTTGGGTTTTTTCACTCGTCCCCCGACATTTCCCAAAAGGGGCAGTTTTTTTTATCCGCCATTTAAAATCCCCTTGGGCCATTTTAAAGGAAACCCAAGGGAAATTTAACTGTCAAGTGATGGATGGAAACCGTCCCAAACCCGCCTACAAAGTTAAAACAAAAGGGATTTGGGGGTAGATTAAACCCCTCCCCCCCTCGAGATAAAAAAATTTAAAACCCCAAAAAATTTTAAAATTTTTTTACAAAATTTCAAGAAAAAAATTTTGCCCAAAAATTTTAAACAGCCCTAAAAAAGGGGGTCAAGTCATCAATTTGACCCCGGAAGTGGGCAACAGTTAACGGTAGAACCCAAAACTAACAGTTCTTTCCAACCACCCCCTGCCTTTTAAAAATGTTTTTAATATGAAACATAGAACTGGGTTTGGGGCAGGACAAAAAAATTTAAAACAAGGGAAATAGAGGGGGAAGGGGGAGAAAATTTTTTGTACAGTGGTGAAACACTTATCTCCTCCCCGGGAATTTCCCCCTGGGAAACTGGGGCTTTGGGTTTTGGGGGATTATTTTGGTAATTTCCCCTGATTGGTCTCTTGGAGTTTCAAAGAAATGGGTAGAGTTTAAAGCCCCACTCGGGTTTGGTGGGGGAAAAACATGGGTTTTGGGACCCGAAGCGCCGGAGCCCCCTTGAAAATCCTGGAAAAATGCGTCTTCTTTTTTTAACCCCCCCGTTTAGAAAATTCCCCCCCGGGTTTTAAGGGGATCGACAGCCGTCCACCCTGAGTCCTGCTGAAAGGGGCGCTTTTTCGCAGTTTTTTGTCTTTCTTTAAAAATGCGCGCCTTAACCCGCACTGGGGTTAGGCGGGGCCCCCGGAGGAATTTGGGCGATTGGGGGCCTGGGGCGCCCCCTCAAACTGCAAAAAAAGAGAAGTAAAAGGAGTCCTTTCCAAAGAAATTTGGGGACCAAAGGTTCTCAAAGAACTCTGATGGGTTTGGAACCCCCTGTTTTTCGGGGGGACTCCCCCGGGTGCCACATTGTTTCTGCCCGGGAGCGGATTTCTCCCGATTCCCTCCCTTTTTGGGGAGTGTGTCTTGATCACCTGGAAAAACGGAAATCCCAGTCCCGCTGAAAAGGAGTGGAATTGATCCTCCCAAAAACTGGGTTCTGGTTTCCCGCAGCTTTGACCCGGGTTAGCATATCTCTGCATTTCATGCCCCAAAGATGTTTTATATTTCCCCTTTAAGGGCCAACCCAATTGTGTTGTCAGGGTGGGATAAAGCAGGGGATGACATTGGTGAAATGCTTGAAACACATCCCTAGCGTTTGGGGTTCCCGTATCCCCCTGTGCTTGTAAATAGGAGTGACCTGTGTATTTTTTTTAGGTTTTGGCTCCTGGATGCATGGGTTTCTGGCACTTTTGGGCTTCCCGTGCTCTTTTTCTTGTCTGGCAAGCCCCAGCTTGTATTTTTTCCAAATCCTGCTGTTGCTTACTGGGGGACTTTTGTTTCCAGAGGAAGTTTTGGAAGGGTTTTGGGCCCTATTGGGCTTTTTTTAGGGCCCGTGTTCCCCCTTTCGGTTTCCTCTGTTGCTTCCCTGCGTTCTTGCAGAGGGCCCCGCTGTTTCCCCGGGCTTTTTGGTTTTGTCCACTTTTCCCCCCCTTTTTGTGGGGTCCTTTTTTTGCCCGGGGAGTCATCGCACCCCCAGGGGCTGGAAAGGACCGAATTTCTCCAGTGGGTATGGAAACACTCTGCTTGTTTGGGCCAGGGGTTTTTTAAGTCTTGCCCGCTCCAAACACAGGAATTTTTCGGAGCAAGGGGCTGGAAACTCCTCTCAGATGCTGCCGCTTTGGGTTGCCGTCAGGCTCCCCCCCCCTTATTTTTTTTTTTTTTTATTAGTTTTTTTGGGGGGTCTTTCCCGGCAACAATGGGGGGGACTACCTGGGCCAAAAAGGGGGGCATCTATTGCAACAGAGGGGACATCTCCTGGCAACAGAGGGGGGACCCACCTGGCAACAATGGGGGGGACACCTGACCCAAAATAGGGGAATTACCTGGCAAAAAGAGGGGGCACTAATCGGCCAAAAAGAGGGGGGACACCTGGGGAAACAGAGGGGACCTTCCTGGCCCGGGGGGGGCGTCTACCTTGGCCAAAAGGGGGGGCATCTTTCCCGGCAACCGGGGGGGGCAAATAACGGAACCAAAAAAGGGGGCATCTACCTGGCACAGAGGGGACCCTTACCCGGCAAAAATGGGGGGGGGAAAAACCTTTGGGAACAATGGGGGGCACTTTCCTGGGGAACGAGGGGGGACATCAACCCGGCATCAGAGGGGGGCTTTTACCTGGAAACAGGGGGGCACTTTCCTTGGCAAAAATTTGGGGGGACTACCTGGGGGAAAAGGGGGACATCTACCTGGCCAAAAAGGGGGGGGCATCTACCTGGCAAACAGAGGGGGGGTCTCCTGGGAACAAAAGGGGGGGGTCTACCTGGCCCAAAAGAGGGGGCAAATCCTGGCAACAGGGGGGGCGTCTACCTGGAACGGGGGGCCCTCTAACCCGGCAAAAGAGGGGACATTACCCGGAACAGGGGGGGGCACTTTCCCCGGAAAAAATGGGGGGCCTACCTGGGCAACAGAGGGGGGGACTTTAATGGCAACAGAGGGGACACCTGGCAACGGTTTGGGGGATCCCACCCCGGCAACAGGGGGGGCGTCTACCCGGCAACAGAGGGGGGTCACCGGGAACAGGGGGGATCCCCCTGGCAACAGGGGGGGCGTCTACCTGCAAAGAGGGGGCATTCCCGGGAAAACAGAGGGGGCACTACCTGGCAACAGAGGGGATTCCCGGGAACGAGGGGCACTACCGGCAACAATGGGGGCACAAACCCTGGCAACAATGGGGGGCATACCGGCAACAGAGGGGACATCTACCGGCAAGGGGGGGCACTCCCTGGCAACAGGGGGGCACTACCTGGCAACGGGGGGCATACCTGGCAACGGGGGACATCTACCTGGCAACAGAGGGGGCATTACCTGGCAACAGAGGGGGCGTTACCTGGAAAAACAGAGGGGGCATCTACCTGGCAAAGAGGGGGCAACTACTGGCAACAGAGGGGCGTTACCTGGCAACAGGGGGGCATCTCCCTGGCAAAGGGGGAATCTACCCGGGCAACAGGGGGGGCACTCCCTGGCAACAGAGGGGCACTCCCTGGCAACAATGGGGGCATCCTGGAAACAAGGGGACATTCCTGGCAACAGAGGGGGCACTCCCTGGAACAGGGGGGCCTACCGGGCAACAATGGGGCACTACCGGGCAACAGGGGGCATCTCCCGGGCAACAGGGGGGGGCATCTACCTGGAAAACAGGGGGGCATCTACCGGGAAACAGGGGGGGGAAAAATACGGAACAGAGGGGGGTTTACCGGGCAACAGGGGGGCTTTACCGGCAACAGAGGGGGCATTACCTGGAACAGAGGGGGGTCTACTGGCACAGGGGGGGCGTTCCCTGGCAAAAGGGGCATCTCCCGGGAAACAGAGGGGGCACTGGGGGCAACAATGGGGGCACCTACCTGGAAACAAAGGGGGCCCCTACCTGGCTAAAGGGGGCATCTATTGCAAACGGGGGCATCTCCTCCTGTAAGGGGCCTACTGCTTAGGGGGGTTACTCCCGGGAATAAGGGCATCAAATTGGCTTTCTTCCAAGCCTTTTGCAGTTAGGGGGGAGGGGGTGTGGTTTTTAAAGGGGGGCGTGGCATCCCGGCAAGATGGGCGGTCCATGAAAAATTTTTGTTTAGCGCGCCGCCCACTAAGAACTCCTGCTTTTTCTTTTTAAAAAAGTTGGCCTTCCTGGGACCCTCTTTTAAAATGGGGGTGTTTGCCCCCACAGTACAGCGAGTCCCGACAGAAGCTTCTGGAATGGCTGGAGGAGGTGGATCACACCCTGGAATCCCAACAGATCGACACCAGCGTCAGCCAGGAGCACATCAAACAGCAGCTGAGCCAGCACAAGGTACGGCCCCCCGTCATCATGTGACCCGGTGACCTCACCAACATCGGGGGGGTCATGTGACATCACCGACATCAGGGGTCATGTGACATCACCGACATCAGGGGTCATGTGACATCAGGGGTCATGTGACATCAGGGGTCATGTGACATCACCGACATCAGTGGTCATGTGACATCAGGGGTCATGTGACATCACCGACATCTGGGGTCATGTGACATCATAGGTCATGTGACATCACCGACATCCGGGGGTCAAGGACATCTGGGGTCTGTGAACATCCACCGACATCGTGGTCATGTGACAATCTGGGGTCATGTGACATCACGACATCGTGGGTCATTACATTCTGGGTTCCATGTGACATCACCGACATCTGGGGTCATGTGACATCACCGACCCCGGGGGTCATGTGACATCAGGGTTCATGTGACAATGGGGGTCATGTGACATCACCGACATCGGGGGTCATGTGACATCTGGGGTCATGTGACATCACCGACATCAGGGGTCATGTGACATCACCGACATCAGGGGTCATGTGACATCACCGACATCGGGGGTCATGTGACATCGGGGGTCATGTGACATTGGGGGTCATGTGACATTGGGGGTCATGTGACATCACGGGACAAGTGACAATGGGGGTCGTGTGACATCACCGACATCGGGGGTCATGTGACATCGCCGACACCGTGGGTCATGTGACATCACTGACATCGGGGGTCTTGTGACATCCACCGACCACTCAGGGTCCATCGTACATCAGCGACATCAGGGGTCATGTGACATCAGGGGTCATGTGACATCACTGACATCGGGGGTCATGTGACATCACTGACATCAGGGGTCATGTGACATCAGGGGTCATGTGACATCACCGACATCGGGGGTCATGTGACATCGGGGGTCATGTGACATCGGGGGTCATGTGACATCACCGACATCAGGGGTCATGTGACATCAGGGGTCATGTGACATCACCGACATCAGGGGTCATGTGACATCATGGTTCATGTGACATCGGGGGTCATGTGACATCGGGGGTCATGTGACATCACCGACATCGGGGGTCATGTGACATCAGGGTTCATGTGACATCGGGGGTCATGTGACATCGGGGGTCATGTGACATCGGGGGTCATGTGACATCACCGACACCGGGGGTCATGTGACATCACCGACATCGGGGGTCATGTGACATCACCGACATCGGGGGTCATGTGACATCACCGACATCGGGGGTCATGTGACATCGCGACTGGGGGTTATGTGAACATCACCGACATCGGGTTGTGACATCACTGACATCAGGGGTCATTTGACTTCGGGTCGGGAGGGGTCATGTGACATCCCCGCCCGGGGGTCTTGTGACCTCACCGACACCCGGGGGTAAAATGGGGCCCATCACAGGAATAGGGGGTAATGGGGACATCGGGGTCATGAAACTTTCCCCCGCCCATCAGGGGTCATTTTGGACTTTTCAGGGGTCATGAAAACCCCAAAACCGCCCACCCAGGGGGTCATGTGACCCCAAAGGGTCATGAAACCCACCCACCGACATGGGGGGGGTAATTTTTGTGACATAAACCGACATCGGGGGTAAGTGCCCATCACAGACATGGGGAGGGCCGGGGGTCCATTGAAATCGGGGGGTCATGTGAACCATTAAACCCCACATCGGGGTCATGGACATTTTGGTTCATGTGAAATGGGGGGGGGTAATGTGACATGGGGGAAGTCATTTGAAATCCCCCGACTTCGGGTCATGGGGCCTCAGGGTTCATGGACAACCCCCCGGGGGTAAATGGGGAAAAATCACCAAACATGGGGGTCATTTTGCCCATCTGGGGGTCATTTAAACATCCCCCGACATTTGGGGTCATGTGACTTTGGGGGGGGTCATGTGACATCAGGGGCCCATGTGCTTCCCAAAACCGGGGGTCATTGACATCGGGGTTCGGTGAAATCGGGGGTCATGTGACATCACCGACATCAGGGGGTCATGGAAAAAAAAGGGGGTCATGTGACCTTTGGGGTCAGTGAAAATTCAGGGGATTTTTAAAAACCCCCCGTGACATCAGGGCATCGGGGGTCATGGGGACACCCGGGGGTCAGGGGTGACATCCCCGACACCGGGGTAATGTGACATCCCGACACCCGAGGGTCATTTTAACCTCACCGAAAAGGGGGGGTCATTGTGAAAATCACCGGGGACATCCGCCGGGGGGGTCATGTAACCCAAGGGGGTTCATGTAAACCAGGGGGGGTTTAAATTGGACATGGGGGGTCATGTGACTTTGGGGGGGTTCATGTGCCATCGGGGGTCATGGGAAATCGGGGGGTCAGTGCCCCCAATGGGGGGAGTCATGGGTTTTTATCGGGGCAGGAAAACGGGGGTCATGTAAACCTTTTAGGACTTGGGGGGGTCATGTGACATCGGGGGGGTAGGTGAATCCCCCAAATTGGGGGGGTCATGTAAATTCCAACCGGAAATGGGGGGGTCTTAAAAGGGTTGGACAAAACCGAAAAT
>JAODAL010079733.1:0-12478 GCA_025379985.1 Phyllomedusa bahiana | reverse complement strand
TGTTTTTCCCAAATATAAGTTCGGCTGCCCAATATTAGGAAATATTTCAAAAAGCAAATGTTAATAATAAAGATATTCCACTACAATGTCTACCTAAGTCTTGGTGAACTTTCCAGTGTTCTTTATAGTTAGAGCTTGTCTGTGTTCGCCCGCAGGGCCCCCCCCCTGCTCCCACGCCGTGGATTAAAACGCGGTAGATGCTGCTTTAAAATTCTCTAGCTAACTAAAATAAAATCTTCAAATCTCTATTCTAACTAAATTGGAAGGATCCCAGCTAATAGTAGAGGTTTCTCTGTGCAGAAATAGACTAATTTCGCTGAGCTGTTTGGCCAAAGGCAGAGCGCAGGTCCTATCCCTATGAGACGCTGAGAGCATGAGGCTAAAAACAGGAAACGCTGTTCTATGTAAACGAGGTCATGTGATTTTTCCAGCCAATCACAACCATACCACATCCAGGTCATGCCGTCGCACACACATCTAACCTTGCTCTATTCTGTAATCTGATTTGCTTGCCGCCAAAATGACAGGAAGCGCCAAAAAAAGGCGCGATCTTAATAGATGATGCTCAGATTTTAACCTTAATTATCGCATGATCTGGAAATTTTGATCACCATAAAAACCTTGCCGATTTCAACTTTGTCGATAAAAATCGCTCAACACTAACCATCACATCTAAAAAGGCTAGTTCAGTGGAATCTATTTCATATGTGAACTTGAGTCCAATACAGTTTTGGTTTAGATTTTGTTTAAACTCTATGAACTCTTCTTTTTTCCCATTCCAAAGAATAAAAATATCATCAATGTATCTGGTATAGAATGCAACATTCTCGATATACTTAAGGGGTTCATCGCCAAAGACTATTGTGTCCTCCCACCACCCCAAATATAGATTAGAATAACTTGGGGCGCAGGAATTGCCCATGGCGGTTCCTCTTAATTGATGGTATAGTTTTCCATCAAATAGAAAGAAGTTCTTTGTTAGAACAAACATTAAAAGATCTAGTATAAATCTGTTGTGCAGATCGAATTGTTGACCTCTTCCTTTAAGGAAGTGTTCAGTTGCCTTGACTCCTAAATCATGTGGGATGGAAGTGTAGAGTGACTCTACATCAATACTTCCAAGGAAGCTATCTTTGGATACTGTTATCCCGTCAAGCTTCCTTAGGAAGTCCATAGTGTCTCTTGTATGAGACGATAGGGATTCCACAAAGGGTTTTAGGATCTGGTCAAGGTAAATCCCACAGTTCTGTGTGAGACAGCCTACATCGGAAACTATAGGTCTCCCCTTCAATGGGTTAACACCCTTGTGGATTTTGGGGGGACCATAGAATGTCGCAATACGTGGAAACTTGGGAAATAGAAACTCAAATTCAGAGACACTGATCAACTCATTAGTTTTTGCTGAAGAGAGTATTTCCAATAACTCTTGTTTATAGTCCTCTGATGGATCCTTCCTAAGAATTTCATAACAGGTATGGTCGCACAGAAGTCTCTTACACATATCTCTATAGTCTGTATGATCCATTAGAACGATGTTTCCCCCCTTATCAGAGGGTTTTATGACTATTTAATGATCCTGTTCTAGTTTAAGGATTGCCTGTCTCTCTCTAAAGGTGCAGTTAGAAAAAGAATTGTCCTTCATTTTCAAATGTTCTAATTCTATTGTGACCTGGGAAATAAAGACGTCTATGCAAGATACATCTCCTAATGGAGGCATTTTCTTACTTTTTGTGCATAGCTGTGTAAAAGGGCCTTTTCCACTATGTATACCGTCATCTGCTAAATTATAGAGAAGTCTAACATCTTCTAGCATGTCATCATTAATGCCTAATTCTAGACATTCACGTCTATTTCTTAAGGCATGATATTTCTGCCATCGCATTTTCCGCCCAAAAAGTTGTATATCCTTTATCCAGTTGAATAGGTTACATTTTACTGTTGGAACAAATTAAAGTCCTTTCCTTAGAATACTCATTTCGTGTTCACTAAGGGTGTGTGATGACAGATTTACTATTTGATGTTGGTCCTTCACCAGTACACTTTTGTCTATTTTGGAGTTGAACGTTCCCTCAATGGGTATTGACGGGGTAAAAAAGGTTTTGGTTGTCCCCTTCGTTTATTGCCCCTACCACGTCCTCTCTTTCCTGTTGTATTGGGGGAATGTCTATTATTTCTTCCCTCAAAGTCTGAATCTGAGATATCGGTATCACTGGTGATATTTGGATTAATTTACTTATTCATACCCTTTTGAATTTTAATTCGATTTCTAGATCTCATACATCACTCTCTTGGTCCCCTGAAGAGACTGTGGTGGGTCGAAACATGTTGGGACAGTGTATGATGACCACATAAGGGTAAGGTTGGAGTCTGTAGGGTGAGTCTCTGCACCAGTGTGGGGTCGCCCTTTTTCAGGGCGAGTGCTCCATGCATTTCACTGGTGTAAAGATCCCCATGGATTCGTCAGAGTGAGTTGTCTATGATTTTTGCTGTTATTTCACGGCACCTATGTTTTTGGATATATGTATTAGGTTTCACACTTTATCAGATATCCACATGTAATATTTTGAGTGCTCAGCCGCATAATATTTTAAATTGTGAAGTAAAAGTTATATTTTATATTCCACACAATTATTATACACACTCCATTTTCTTTTGTTTTTTCTTCATGTGCGATGGAGTAATTACTCAATACTATTTATATCATCGGGAATAGGTTCTTTTTGCTTATTGTTGATAATAGGTTATGGCAGGATTTTTGGCAACAGATGTAAGTGTAGATCAATGGTTAACAGATGCTGAAGAGATTTTTTCAGATAAGGAGTATGTCCAAAAAAAAAACACACCCTCTCTTAATGTAGCATTTAAGGATTTGAATAAAATCTATAAGGAACAAATTTCTGCTGGCTGGGAAATAAAAAGTTTGGAGAATTATATAAAAAATCGGATTGTCCCCAGAGGCCTAAGAATTTCTTTGACCCCCTCCCCCCCTATTAAACGTCGCAGTCCTGAATTCATTATAGAATGGGAGAAGGAGGCGACCGCTAGTTCTCTGCGATTTATGCAGCTTCTCCTAACTAAAGAAAAAAACAGTCTGGAAGTCATCAATAATAAATTAAAGGAACTAATTACAACTGCACGGAACTTTGAAAA
Organism: Phyllomedusa bahiana; assembly: GCA_025379985.1. Lineage (NCBI taxonomy): Eukaryota > Metazoa > Chordata > Amphibia > Anura > Hylidae > Phyllomedusa > Phyllomedusa bahiana. The sequence continues at coordinate 9,328 of JAODAL010079733.1, read as the reverse complement.
AGAGGTTGAATATGTAATTAAAGAAAAAAAGTTACAGAACTCAATAGAAAGGTTCCAACAACATATTAAAGATCGTAAACATAAACAATTTATTAGAGCCTAGGGACTTCAAAAGGAAAAAAAGCTTATGTCCTTTCGGGATCTAAGCATGATAAAAGAACACGAGGTGATCTCCACCATGATCCCGATATCTAGATTCAATTTGGAGGGAAAAAAATAATAAAACTTTCCCCCAAAAACCATACAAAAGGGGCGTGATAGGGGGAAAAAACAAAGGGCAACCAAAACCTTTTTTACCCGTAAATCCCCATTGAGGGAACGAAAAACTCCAAAATAGACAAAGTGTACTGGGAAGGACCAACATCAAAATGTCACAACACCCTTAGGAAACACGAAATGAGTTTTTAAGGAAAGGACTTTCATTTGTTTCAACAGTAAAATGAAACCTATTAATGGAAAAAAGGTAACAACTTTTTGGGCGGAAAAAATGCATGGCAGAAATATCATCCCTTAAAAATAGATGTGAATGTCTAAATTGGGCAAAAAATTGAGGGCCATGCTAGAAGATGTTAGACTTCTTTAAAATTTAGGGGGATACGGTTACTTGGGGAAAAAAGGCCCCTTTTTTACACAGTATGCACAAAAGAAAAAAAATGCCACCAATGGGAGTGTATTTGCATAGAGTCTTTTTTTCCCCAGGCACAAAGAATTAGAGCATTTGAAAATGAAGGTAATTTTTTTTCAAATGCACCTTTAGGAGGACAGGCAACCTTAAACTAGAACAAAAATCTGAAATAGTCAAAAAACCCCCTGATAAGGGGGGAAACACGTTCTAATGGTCATCGACTTAGGATATGTGTAAGGATTCTGTGCGACCTACCTTTTTAAAATTTCTTAGAAGGCCCACAGAGGACTAAAAACGAGAATTTTTGGGAAAATCTCTTTTAGCAAAAAATAAAGGTTGATCCTGTTTTAAAATTTGGTTTTTTTTCCCAATTTTTCACGTATTGCGACTTTCTATGGTCCCCCCAAAATCCACAAGGGTTTTAAACCCCATTGAAGGGGGACTATAGTTTCCGTGTGGCTGTTCACACAGAACTGTGGGATTTACCTTGACAACCCAAAAACCCTTTGGGGAATTCCCTAGCCCCATAAAAGAGACACATGGCTTCCTAAGGAAGCTTGAGGGGGATAACATTTCCCAAAATGTTTCCCTTGGGAAAGTATTGACGTAGAGTCATTACATTTCCATACATATTTAGGAGTCAAGGAAATGAACACTTCCTTAAAGGAAGAGGTCAAAAATTTCGTTTTACACAAAGATTTATACAGATTTTTAATGTTTGTTCTAACAAAGAACTTCTTTTTTTAATTTTGGAAAACTATACCATAAATTTAAAGAGGAACCACCACGGGCAATTCCTGCCCCCCCAAGTTATGCTAATTATATTTGGGGGGGTGGGGGGACAAATAGTCTTTGGGGATGAAAACCCCCTTTAAATATATCGAGAATGTTTCATTCTATACCCAAACATTGTGATATTTTTTTTTTTGGAAGGGAAAAAAAGAAGAGTTCAAAAAGTTTATCAAAGTCTAAACCAAAACTGTATTTGGGGCTCAAGTTTAAATATGAAATAGATTCCACTTAAAAAACCTTTTTTGAGTGTTGGGATAAGGGACATGTGGGGATTGAAAAACCCCCATTTTTTAGAAAAAGAGGCATGAAATCCTCCTTCACTGGGTTAGCCATCCTACCCTTTAAGGAAGGGGTTTTCCCCGGGAAACAATTTCCCGCGGCTAGCCACAACTGTTCTCCAAAAATGAATTTGTCTATCGGGGTAAAGGGTGGTCGGATTCAGAGACAAGAGTTACCGGAAGGGTACTTAGGGAATCTATCCTTGCACCCGTAGGAAGGGACATCTTTTAGTCCCTAACAAAAAAGATAAACGAAAAAATCAGGGAATTTTAAAATTGATAGGAACATTCGATGCAGTTTATGAGGTCCCTAAATTCGATCAAATACGGGAATCCCCTTTAATGGTCCTGCATAAAAGACAAAAATGGCCCTCGACCAGCTCACATTCAGGAAGGAAAAAGTCTTAGAGACAGAACCATGGAAATCCTATATACCCCCCGAAAGATTCGATGTGGTTTTTAATAGGCAACCCAAAAAGGCTGCCATAGAAGTAGTGGGTGTATTGGCTGTGCATACCTTGAAACTGGAAAAAATTTGTTTTAATGCAAAAAAAGGGCGACCCTTTTTGGGAAAAAATTTCAAAAATTGTCGCAAAAAAGGGATCTTCCATCCCATGTCCCGTGGACTTTAAAAACATAGGGAAAACACTTTGAATTGAGAAGGAGGGTAGGCGAACAATGTGTACATTAGCAAAAAAAAGGGGTACCCCGGTTTTCAAAAATTTTGAACCAACATGGGGGAGCTTTAAAGATCTGAGGTTTTGGGAATTGACCTCTTAAAAACCCCCGAAAAGGAAGGGTATTAGATATGGGTCTCCTCAGACGTAAACTTTTGGTTTTAAACTCTGGGAACTATTACCCACGGGACCAATGAGCAGCTGAACTTTGTTGCTACCTATGATCTTTTTGATAAATAGAAGTTTATGGGCTTTTTTTTGACACTATTCTGTGTTGCTGGCTTTGCAAGTCCCCACTAACACATCGTAATGACTGGGCAATTTATTATTTTCATCATGTATCAAAATTTCAGTGTGGCTCTTTTTATCTTTTTGGGTGCATCTATGTATCATGTTATCATAAAACTTGATCCCCATTTAATTTAAATTTACACACATTCTTCTGTTGTATCATTGACTTACTATCTTTTGTGTTCTTCCCATAAGGTCACCATCGATGGTGCCTAACAAGCCGTTTCTTTATCCTTTAATTTTTTAATAAAGGCTATGAATGGATACTATGTCACCCCCCAAATGGGCGGGTTATCGGCCCCCAAATAATTTTTTTACAGCGCCGTTGGGGACTGTGGCGCCGTCATGGCCCTCCGCATTGTGGGCAAGTTGTCATCAGAAAAAATCTTACTGAGGGGGGAGGGGTGACGCACGACGCGCGGAAACACAGCGCGGTGGTACACCCCATCTGGGCGGAAGTCATCACCCGTACTCCGCGATTGGGGGCGAAATGGGGATACCGGAAGAAGCTGCGGCCAGGTCACTTGGGGACGGCTGCGAAATATCCGGTTTCTGGTTTTTAAAGGCTGGTTCATTCCTTTAGTAAACGGTGGCACACCAAGCCCTTCGGAGGGTCCAGGAGCTACGCCCATGACCTTTTTCTTAGTCACCTTTGACTCTTTTTGGTGATACGACTTTTTCACTATATGCTCCCGGTTGGCTGGACTGGGTGTAAACCCTCATTTAGGGGTTGTTATTTGGGACAGTTTTTTTTCTTTATAAACACATCCCTCTCAAATATCCATGAAAATTTGTTTTACCCCTTATGGCTACCCGGATGTACAAAAATAAAAAATTTTTTAAACCCCCCTATGAAAATCTTTTTGGGTAATTTGTTTATGTTTGGTTAAATTTTTCTTATCCATACCCTTTTGAATTTTAAATTTGATTTCTGATCTCATAATCACTCTTTGGCCCCCTGAAAAACCCGTGGTGGGTGAAAATTTGGGGATAGTGTTGATGAACACAAAAAGGTAAGGTTGGAGTCTGTAGGGTGAGTCTCGCACCGATGTGGGGTTTTCCCTTTACGGGGCAGTGCCCCAGGGCATTTCATGGGTGTAAAGATCCAGGGATTCGTCGGGTGGTTGCCTATCATTTTTGCTGTTTTTTCAGGCCCTTGTTTTTGGATAAAATGTATTGGTTTTAACTTTATCAGATATCCCCAGTAAAAATTTTGAGTGTCAGCCGTAAAATTTTTTTAAATTGTGAAGTAAAAGTTATATTTACTCAATACTATTTATATCATCGGGAATAGGTTCTTTTAGACAAGGTCCATACTTCAATACTTCGATACTGCAATTAGGCTGCCATTTTCAGTGCAGCTTTATAGAGTATACTAATGAGCTGAAGTGCGCAACAAGTTCAGCAGACAAGCAAAAACTGAGTGGGTTTTTTGCAGCCATTTCCAAACAAAAACAAAAAAAGTCAGATATAAGGGCAGCTCCTGTGACCTAATAAAGAGGAGGGTGAAAGTGGATGATTTCTACCATTCATAACAATGACCTAGTTCCATTGGCAGTGATACTTGCCCATGCCAAACGGCTTACATATGGGTATCTCGATCAAGCGCCCTTCTTTGAGTTTTTACTTAGGCTTTAAAAATAATATGCTTATCTCCTTTAACCCCTTACTGACATTTGCTTATTGTAATAATGGCCGGGGAAAGGGGTATGGAATCGGTTTTTTTGCCGAGCCCCCTCCATGCTGGGAGGGAATGGGGAAATTATTACAGCCCGGGCCCGCTATAACATCTGCTTGCCCCTTTTGGGGTCTGAGCGATTGTGAAATAAAATAATAAATATTAAAAGTTAAAAACACCCTCCTTTTGCCATTTTACAAATAAAAATATAGCATTACACATAATTGTTATAGCTACGTCTGTAAAAGTCTGAATTAGACGGGCGAAATTTTTTCTAACGAATAGAATTTGTTTGTTTCAAGAAAAATTCGGTTCGGGAAAGAAAATCGAATTTTTTGGGTTTTGCGTGAACGAAAGTGTGTTTTGATTGATAAAAAGGTTTCGAGCACTGGCGTTCATGGGGCAAGAACTCGGGGAGGAAAAAGGGCATGCCTGATGGGGCATGGCAAGATGAAACAACAAGACCCGGGGTTCTGTGACTCACCGCATTAAAGTCCAGGCGGGCCGGGGGATCTTCCCCTCAATTTTCTGACGGGGAAGGGGCGCCGCGGTGCTATGATAGCTGTAAAAGAATCATTTTTATACAGCGTTTTTGGGGTTGTCTAGCTTGTCCGAAGTTTCTTAAGTTCTATTTCTGATTTTGTGGGGTATTGGATTGAATTTCCCGTGTGGGGCCGACAGCTGCATATACTTTTTAAAATTTAATGCTCACGAAAATTGAATACAAAGGTGATTAACCTGTTTTGGGTTTTATTATTTAAATAAACAGCGTTTTTTTAAAAAAAATACACTTTATTTTTGGCGCTCAAAATTTTTGTGAATTTACATTCGGGGTTAATTAACGTTGTTTTTGCTCTGTGGTGACAAAAAAAACCGTTTTTCACCCGGGAAAAAAGACATTTTTTCCTGTAAATAATTTATAAACCCAAGGTTAATTACAAGTTTTCCTCTTGTTTTTGTAGGTAAAAAACCGCCTTGAACACCACAAAGCTGTAGTTTTTCCTGCTCAAAAATTTTGCGCAATTTACATCCAGGGGTTTAAATTTAAACGTTGTTCGCTGCTGTGGTGATAAAGAAACCTTTTTTTTCACTGCCAAAAAAATAAATTTTTTCCTGAACTTTAATTTCACAGGAAAAGGGTTAATTACAAGTTTTCCTTTTTGTTGTTTTAAGGGAAAAAATAAAAACGCCATTGTAACAGGGCTACAAAGCCCCCTATTTTTGGGTTTTGCCCCAATTTCCCTTTTGGGGGAATTTTACATCCAGGGGTTTTTTAAAGGGTTTTTTTCTGCTGCTGTGGTAAACTAAAAAAAAACCGTTTAAATTTCACCCCCCAAAAAAAAAAAAAAATTCCTGTAGCAAAATTTTACAAGCAAAGGGTTTAAAATTCCCAATTTTTTTCCTCTTTTTGTTTTGCGTAAAATACACGCCTTTTGAAAAACCCAAAACAAAGCGGGTTTGTTTTTGGTTCTCAATTCTTTTGCTCAATTTAAACCCGTGGTAGTGAAAAAGCGAGTACTTGAATGTCATGGGTCAATAGTCAAAATCGGAAATTATAAAGCGTTTACCCGATATCGATAATGGGATTATCCCCGGGTTTTCCCTTTTTAAGTCTATTGGAGGGAAACAACACCTTCATTCTTACCCCCAAACAGGGGGGGGAGAAGCGGGAAAATTAACACCACAACATCATATGGATATGTACATCTTGGGAATCAAATTAGGTTATAAAAACCCAAACAGAAAAAAAGCCCACGGGACCTTTCCCACAAACCGGTCTTGTCCCACAGAAAGGGACCCCTTAAATTTCCATGCCCCACAAATTAAAATTTGGCCAAAAGACAGTGGGGATTTAAACCCACCCATTTTTAAGGAAACTGGGCCTTTGCCTATTTTTTTCCTGGAACCCCAGCATGAACCTTAAACCTACTGCCCCCCAGAAAAAGGGTGCCTGAAAAAGGCGTTTTAAACCACAATTTTAGAGGGAAACTTGGAAATTAAACTATGCCGTTCTGTAAAACAGTATGACCAATTAAACCTGGGGGACCCAAAACCACAGTTTAAAAAAAGTGCAAAACTCCTGCCCCCCGGGTTAAAAATTTGCGGGGGAAAAGGAGTCTTTGAACCCCCATTTTAGTTGAACTGGAAAATTGATATCCCTGTCCGGAAAAGCCAGCATAAAACCTTAAACCTTTTGACCCCCAGATTAAAAATCCCGGGAAAAAGGAGTTTTTAAACCACCATTTTAGTTGAACGGGACATTGACTATCCCTTTTCTGTACCACAGTATGACCATTAAACGGGTTAAACCACAAAAAAAAAAGTTGGGAAAAGGAGTTTTTAAAACCCCAATTTTTAGTTGAACTGGACATTGACTATCCCTTTCCCTTTAAACCCACATTAAGACCTTTTAAAACCTGTTTTCCCCTTCCAGTTTAAAAAAGTGCCTGAAAAAGGAGTCTTTAAACCACCATTTTAGTTGAATGGACATTGACTAAACCTGTTCGGGTACCACAGAAATGACCTTTAAAAACCTGCCCTGGACCCACAGTTTAAAAAAGGGTTGCTGGGAAAAGGAGTCTTTAAAACCATCTTTTTTATTGGAAACGGGAAACCTTGGGGATATCCCGGGGCCCTGTTTGGCCAACACGATAAAAGCCCCAAACTTTCAGGGCCCCCAGTTTAAAAAAGTCCCGGGAAAAAAGGAGTCTTTCAACCCCCCATTTTAGTTTCACGGGAAACTTTGACTAACCGGGTCCTGGGCCACAGCATAAAGCCCCAAACCTGTCTGACCCACGTTTTAAAAAAAGTGCCAAAATTAGGAGTCTTTCAACCCCCTTTTTTTTAGTTAAATGGACATGGCTTTTCCCTTCCTGACCACATTGACCATAAAAACCGAAATAAAACCCCAAAAAATTTACAAATTTTCCGGGAAAAAAAAGGGAGTCCTTGAAAACCCCCAAATTTTTTTTTAAAAACCCGGGAATAGAATATACCTGTCCGGGGGGCCCACAGCTTTAGCCCCAAACCTGCATACCCCAGTTTTTTAAAAAGGGGCCGGAAATGGAGCCCTTTGAACCCAACCTTTTTTAGTTAAAATTGGGACTTTGACTATCCCTTTCCCTGTTCCCCACAGCATGACCCCTAAACCTGTTTTAAACCCAAGTTTCAAAAAATGGCACTTTTCTATTTTGTACAGTGAGGGCTTTTATTTACTTTTTTTGGGTAACTGACATTTTTTTTACATAATTTTTTTAGGGAAGTTTTATTTTAAGTTTTACATTATTACCCATTTTTTTTTTTTTCAAGTGTGAAAACATACAAATACAGCCCCCCTCTAGTTTTTTAAAAGTTTTTTTTTAAACTGTAGAGGGTTTTTAATTCGTCTGAACATCCATAATAAAAAAAAAATGCCTAATATCCCCAAACATTTCCCTAGTTGAAAAGGGACATTTGCCCTCCTTTCTGAGACTGATTCAGCCAAATAAATTTAAAGGGTTTAAATTTTCCCCCAAAATTTCCTTCTCGGGTGATTGGGGGACAGACTCCATTTGGGAGATAAAAATGATGCGCCCCCCATAGTGATTTTCCACCCCCCAAAAATTTTTTAAGCCTCAAATTGTGCAATTTGTGCCGCCCGGGACCCTTTTTTTGACACTTACTTAACCCAAAAATAATCACCTTAATAAAAATCTGTTTTTTTTAGAGAAATTTGAAGCTCTCCTATTTGCCTTAACGGGAGAGCCAGTGCTGGCCGTCAGCCTTTCCTTTTAACACAAAAAAAGGGCCCCAATGCCGGGGAAAGACTTTCAGGGGGTGGGCGGTGGGGAGCCCCGGGCCTAGGGGTCTGTCATCTTTTAAACACTTTAAAAAAAAAATCCCCCTTATAAACCCAGCAACAAAAACATTTCCGTGCTAAAGCAGAGTGCGAAGGGGAAAGGGTTTTGAGGAAAAGACCCCAGCCTTCCTAAAGTACACAGTCAAGCCCGGGAAAAGCGTTTCCCCCCCTCCGTTGGGTGCGGCCCAAATTTGAGCTTTCACTTGGAAATACTGGGGGTTAACGCCCTGTTCCCAAACAGGGTGCCCTTATTTTTTTGGCTTTCTTTTTCTCTTTTTAACCAAACGTGCTGGGGGGAAATTGTCTCTGTTCTTGTTCTTTGTCCTTTGCCCCAATATTTCCAGGGCCCTCGAAAAAACCTACATCTTGGAAAGTTTTCCTGAACCCCCCTTTACAATTCAAAAAAAAAAATTTTTTTTCCCAAAAATTTTTTTGTACATGCAAGTTTTTTAGTATTTTAAAATTTCTAGAAAAAAAACTTTTTTAAAAAAAGGATGGAATCCCCCCAAAGTTTTTTTGTTTCTTTTTTTAAAAACCGGGAAAAAGGGGGTGCTCAAAAAGGGTTTCCTTGCTTTTTAAAAAGTTTTTTGAAAAATACAAGTAAATTTTGCAATATGTGTCCATTAACATTTGTCATACCTTTTCCCCGGGTTTTTTGACAGCCCCAACCCCCCCTTTTGGACCATTTTTGGGAAAAATTGTGAAAAAAAAATGTCTGTTAAAACCCACTTTTTTTTTTTAAAATGGGCCCTGTGGGTATACTGCATTTCACAGAAAAATTTGCCCCAAAAAATTTTCAAAACATAAACCCCTTTAAACCCAAATTTTTGGAAAATTGTGAAGAAAAAAAATTTGCCCTTTTTAAAAAAAACCACATTTTTTAGAATAGGACCTTTAGTAAAAAGCCGCAAGTCACACCCAAAATTTCCCAAAAAAAAATTAAAAAACATGACCCTTGACCAAATTTTTGAAAATTTGTGAAAACAAATGTCTTTTAAAAAAAAACTTTTTTTTTTTATAATAGGACCTGTAGTATTCCCTGCATTTAAAACCCGGGCAAAAACCCAAAAAAAAAATTTTTAAAAAATTGATTTCTCAGCCACGGGTTAAAAAAAATTTTTGGGGGGAAAAATTTCCCCATTTTAAAAG
>JAODAL010079732.1:0-12478 GCA_025379985.1 Phyllomedusa bahiana | reverse complement strand
ATTTGCCCCCCCCCCCAAAAATACCCTTTAAAAACAATACACTAAGGGTCAAGACCCAAGAAGGACCTATATAATTTTTTTAAATTTAATATTAAAAGTTATGGGTACTAGAGTCTGGAGATAGGCATTGGTTCAAGAGTTTTTATTGGAGACAGGAATACATTTTTCTTCTAGTATAGGGCAACTGGCTTCCCCTGATGGGTAGATTCATGTGCACCTAGCCTTAGACTCGGCAAAGTACAAATACTGGTCGGATTCTGAATTCGAACCCGACCCATATTTTACACTTCATTTATTAGCGTGTTTTTTTTGAAGGGTTTTATTTTTACGTTTTTCAGATTCGGTCATCCCATTGAATTGAATAGTTCAATATTCCGCTGATTTTCATTGAAGGTGTTCCAAGTTTTTTGCAAAACCCGCATTTCCGAAATCTGACCTCAGGAAATCCAATCCATGTAGACTACAGCTCAGATTTGCTATTGAAGTCTAAGGGGATAGATTTACAATTGGATTTTGATGGTTTTCAAATCTGAAATCTGTGTCAGAATCCAACTGTAAAACTATGTAGATATACCCTTATGGGGGTTTTACCTTCTTCTGGATCAACACATTAGGGCTATAGATTACACTTGATGGCCTTGTGTCTTTTATAGTCTTGTCAACATGCCCGCAACTATTGCTATAGCAGCTATAGCAACTGCTATGGGGTCCAGAGGTTGGGTGGAGGGCCCACTAAGGCACAAGAACATTGTTCCTTTTTGTAGGGAACAAGTAGTTTGTGGCTTTCTGCTCTCCAGCTCTACTATGTGGGTTTCCTGAAGTATGGCGGTATTATTTATACCTTCAATATTGCTACTTATGCACTGTTTAAGTTTAATGTCATTAGGTGGTGGGGCTATGAATTATAGTTACGCCCCTGATTGTCAACCATGTACCTATGGAAGATGCAGGAGTAATGTTTAGTGGGTATAGTTAGCCACATTGTGGGACACATTTATTAATGCAGCTATGCCAGGATTCTGCCACATTTTGCATCATGAATACTGACATACTGTACATGCTTTCCACTACATGTATGATGTGTTTTAGACAATTTTTAGGCATGTCTGCGCCTCACCTGACAAGAGGGTGTGGCTTAGCAGAAGGGGGCGTGGTTTATGGTGCAAAGCCATGTGCCAAAAAATGCACAAGAATTTTTGCTTGGTTAATATTCCAACTTGTATTAATCGTTCCTTCACTGAGTATCCACTACTGCCGGTCCACCTAAGAGCCTCCTCTCAGCTCCAAATCATGCTTCAATACCTATAGCAGGCCATCAATCTTAATAAATAATTTTTTCCTTTTAATGTACTATCCTTCAATTTTCAGACATAATATGACAATAACATTCCATAGAAAAATAGAAATAGTGGTATACTCAGACCTATTTGAGACGTAAATGTCTATCCAACACTTTAAGTCCATACACAGTCCATGATGATTAGCTAGGAGAAGCTGGGCAGCGAGATCACCTCCTCTTTGTCAAGCTTGATCTCTTTGAAACTAAGCTGTTTCTCTGAGTCACAAGCAGTTTTAAACTCTGTCTCCACAGACTGTGGGTTGTCCTATAGCAGTGATTAGCATATCTAGCATCTCTGTAAGTAGCTGAGCTCTTACACTGAGCAGTGCAAGAAATGTTATTTTCAGTAAACTACATGTGCTTTGAGGACTGAAAACAATGGCGTATCTGTAATCTTGTTAGAAATAATTAGTTTGCTTCCAACTGAGCTGTTCTCTCAGATCTAATCAGATAACAGAGTTATGGTCAAGGAACCAGGTAACCATAGAAACCTGTGTGCACTCAGATCACATAAAATGTCTTTTATCTCATGAGCAAAGTAAAATCTATTGAGCAATGCATTTAGAAAGTCTTCAATTACTTGCCCCTTCATGTTGAAAGCTAATCTCTGTAGTGAGAAACCCCTTTAAAGTATTGGATAGGCATTTGCGTCTCAAATAAGTCTGAGTTTACCACTATTTTCTATGGAAAATTTACATCTGAAAATTGATGGATATTAAATTAAAAGTGATTTATTAAGACTGATGGTCTGCTGTACATATTGAACCAGAATTGTTGCCATGTAAGGGGTATACAGTAAGCCAACTAATAGAAGGTGTAAAGTTAGACTAGCCCAGTGGTCTGCAAACTGCAGCTCTCCAGCTGTTAGGAGACTACAACTCCCATCATGCCCACTGATATAGGTTATATAATTGGATAATGGGAGTTGTAGTTTCCCAAGAGCTGGAGAACCGCAGACCACTGGACTAGACAGTTCTAGACCCCCTATGTTATATGTGGTGCACTGAAAGACTGTCTAGTCTAAGTTTACACTTAGGGAGACATGTATGAAGGAAGGCGCTTCAAAGTGAATTGTCGAGTCTCGTTTTCAGTGTATAATCCGCATGATGTATGAAAGTGGTTTTTTGTGCGTTCATAAATGGAGTCTAAAGTTCCCCGCCCCTCGCCTGTGTGTTTGGCGCACTATGAAACTTAGGCATTTGTAATGCACCTAACATGTATAAAGGCTATAGATAGGCTGGAAATAAAAGAAAAGTCATTAGAATAGCATGTCACTGAATAGAAACTATGGTACTGATCTTGCTTGGAGGACCACAGGTCCCAGCAACACCTGTGCTGTGCTGGCACATGCTGTATGTAGAATAAAGGATGGGAGCAGCGAAAATACATTTCAAATTTAACATAGTAAAAATTAAAAATGGGAAAATCTGAACATCATCATCATCAGTGGATTATTTAATGTAAAATTAGTTTTAGATTCTATTAAATTTAGATACATTTTATAGGAGATATTTTTATATTTTTGGGATATTATATATTTTTATATGATAACAATTTTTATTAAATTTAAATAATGTAATTTTATATAGTTTGATAATAATCAGAAATTACTTTTTATTATTGCACTGGTGGAAGTTGAAAAATAAGAGACATTTTTTTCCCTAACGACAAATCTAGCTCCACCTCGACTCCTCAGGCTCAGGCAGAGCACATTGAAATAGGTCTGCCTGTCCGAGCAGTAATGCACCTAGTTTTGCCGAACCACATTCATATATGTGTCTAATATTACGAGTGTGGTGCGACGCCCCCAGAACATCCCCTCATATTATCCGCATTAGAAAGTGTCAAGTCTTACGAACAATGCGCCTAACACATTCGTTTGGCTCATTAGACATTGTAGCCGCTCACTTAGGTGCATTTTTCGGCAGAAAAGGGTGAAAAACCCAATCATACAGGTCTCCCTAAGTGTTAGACAGTATTATTAAAGAGAACCTGTCACATATTTTATGCCCCCCTTGCTGAGGACAGACCAAGTTAGTGACAGACCTGCGGTTTCCAGCACTGTGTCCTTAGGGCTATGTTCACACGCCCTAAGGACAGTACACCCCGCAATTACGCCGGGTGTTCGGGAGTCGCGCTGATCGGCTGCCGACCCCAAAGACTGTTATTACTCTCAGCAAGTAAGCGCCCCGAATAAATGACATGTCACTTATCTCCCCATGCGTACAATACGATCGTATTGTACGCCCGGGGAAAGGAGGCGTAATCTATGAGAACTATGGATGACCGTAATTTCGGCGGGCATCTCGCTGGTATTAGAGCGCAAATACACGGCAAAATGCGCACCGAAATTACCCCGTGTGAACATAGCCTTATTCTGTAAGCAGTGTCTACCTTTCCTTTTTTTGGTGGTGGTGCTGTGTGGCGGCCATTGCTGCTGTGATGCTGTGCTAGAGTGGTGGTGCCGCCCAGAGCCGGGGGGCTAGGTCTGGCAGCAGTGGTGCTGTTAGGCCACTGGGTTGTGTCCCTCACCTGTGCGGTTTTTGCTGCGGCAGTGGCCGCCATGCAGTGCTGCCCCCATTTAGTGTAGGGACCCACTTTATAGAGGTCGCCGTGACGGGGGACGTGGGCCTATACGTTTTGATCAAAAAGTAACTAAGAACCTCCTGTTCATTTTTGAATTTTTTTTTGCTGAGAAGCATTATTAGATCAATGTATGTTGTGGGGATGTGCGGTTCATGCCTCTCCCTCCTAGATTATTCTGTAAAATGCTGTAGTTTTCAAGTATTTAATGCTCAGATCTGCAGTTTTCAGCTAGAAAAGAGTCAGAGTCAGTTTTGTTCAAACCCCGCCCACCTGAGGCTAGCCCTGCCCACCTCAACTGATAAACCTATTACTTTGAATAGGTAGAAACATGTGAATAACTGTCAGGTGGGCGGAGCTAGCCTTTGGTGGGCGGGGCTAACATCTAAACGTGAATAAGATTTGAGCATTAAATACTCTAAGGCCATGTTCACACGGCTTAAAATGGGCCATATTTCGGTCCGTAATTATGCGCCGAAGTGCGCCAATTACGGGCCGAAAACGGCCCATTCATTACGGTAATTCACAGTTCTCGCCGCTAGCAGTGATTGTCTATGGGACGGCGAAGTGCCGGCCCCCCGCTCCCGCCCCACCCCCGTCCACATGGCGTAATTGCGGGGCGTAATTACGCCCTGCAAATACACCGTGTGAACATAGCCTAAAACTACAGCATTTTACAGAATAAGGGACACAGCGCTGGAAACAGCAGGTCTGACACTAGCTTGTGCTGTCCTCAGCAAGGTTCTCATTAAATCTGCCCTACTGTGCGCATATTGGATCCTATAGGATTTTTTGTACTGTGTGATTAATTGCTATGAATAATATAAAAAGACTATTTGTAGAATTATGATGAATGCCCCTCACGGTCCCACAACTGCAGGTGCAAAGCGTCAGGACATACAAGGCCACCCATATGGTGTAGCTACGGCCTCTGTGCTCCTGTGATGAAGCACCTCTTTAAGGAAGGTTGGTAAAACATATTACAGGACTCTCTACATGATTAATGCACAGGATCCAGCCATGCGATGAATTTTAAATGCCTCTATTCTTGTAGCCACCCTGGTGCCATCGGCCACTGCAGGGGGAAGGGTGGTTTAGCAGCATTTTTTATGCACGTTCTATGGTACTATTATCTTCTGTTGCTGCAGGTATAGGAATTGGCCTCCTAGGTATATTTTTGGCACTGCTGTATTGAAGCCTTGTGCAAGCAGCAAGGGGTTAAATGCAGCAATGCAGAAAAGATGCGATTTCAAAAGGCGGCCATGTGACGAGGAAACCCCACAGCTCTTCAGAGAAAATGAATGATGTCATTACCGAGAGCAAACGAGCCCACAACCTTGCTGCTATTTATAGGCCGCGTCTTCTCCCTTGGGTCTCCATGAGCTATTTTTAAAAAGACCTTACGGAGGCTCAGACTACGACAAATCAACCACAACAAAGAGCAAGGACGGTGCACAGAGGGAACATGAGGAGGAAGCTTTTTTGTTTTCTGTGTAAGACCTGAACCTTTAGCTGCTTTTCCCAATTCTAGATATTTTCTGTGTCACACTCCCTCGCATTGTACAGTGCATGTATACAGTGTATAGTACCAGCACATCCTATCCCCCCTTACTGAAAGCCCCGCAATGGTACAACCTCTCCTCTGCCGCAAGAACGCAACCTGCACATCAGCTCATGTGTTGTGGATTGCAATAGTGCACGAACCCCAGAGCTGACGGAGTCCATGGCACCAAATCCAGCAGATCTTATTATAGACGTCTTATATACAGATTGTTATCTTGTATGCTGGCCCTCTGCATGATAGACATGGAAAAGGATAGCATTGGGGGGCTATGAGCTGAGATCCCTACAGACTCCCTACCTGCCGGGGCCAGGGCGCTCTGTACACACCCAAAACGCTTCACAGATGTTTGGAAATTTCTGATTATTTCTAGAGAAATCAACTGTCACCATCTAAAGCAGAAAGGCACAACATGTAGCCCCCAGTGCCCCTCTGTGCGGCCCCCAGTGCCCTCCTGTGCGGCCCCCAGTGCCCTCCTGTGCGGCCCCCAGTGCCCCTCTGTGCGGCCCCCAGTGCCCCTCTGTGCGGACCCCAGTGCCCCTCTGTGCAGCCCCCAGTGCCCTTCTGTGCGGCCCCCAGTGCCCCTCTGTGCGGCCCCCAGTGGCCATCTGTGCGGCCCCCAGTGCCTCTCTGTGCGGCCCCCAATGCCATTCTGTGCAGCCCCCAATTGCAATCTATTTAGCCCCCAATGTCATTCTGTGCAGCCCCCAGTGCCCCTCTGTGCTGCCCCCAATGTTATTCTGTGCGGCCCCCAGTGCCTCTCTGTGCTGCCCCCAATGTCATTCAGTGCGGCTCCGAATGTCAATCTATACAGCCCCCAATGTCATTCTGTGCGGACCCCAGTGCCCCTCTGTGAAGCCCCCAATGTCATTCTGTGCGGCCCCCAGTGTCCCTTTATGTGGCCCCCAATGTCATTCTGTGCGGCCTCCAATCCTCAGGACAAATACTTGCTCTGTTTCTGTTCTCTTACTTCAAAAAGTAATATTCATCTTTTGACAGCTGCAGTCACCTGATGACACTGTATGGCTGGCACAGTGATGGTGGGCACTGTGATGGTGGGCACTGTATGGCTGGAACTGTTATGGTGCATCCAGATTGTTTAGCCCTGTTATGGAGGGCACTGTGATAGTGGGCACTGTAAGGCTATTACAGTTATGCTGGGGCACTGTATGTCTGGCATTGTTATGGTAAGCACTGTAGGACTGGCAATCTTATGCTGGGACACTGTTATGCTACAAACGCTCATGGTGGGCACTGCAGGACTGGCACTGTTATGGTGGTCATTGTATGGCTGCACAGTAATTGTAGGCACTGAGTGACTGACACTGTTACGTTGGGTTTTCAACGGCTGGCACTGTTTTGGTGTGTACTGTTATAGTAGGCACTGTGTGGCTGGGACTGTTATAAAGGGCATTGTATGAGTAGCACTGTTATACTGGGCACTATATGGCTGGAATTGTTATACTGGGCATTGTATGAGTAGCACTGTTATACTGGGCACTATATGGCTGGAATTGTTATACTGGGCATTGTATGAGTAGCACTGTTATACTGGGCACTATATGGCTGGAATTGTTATACTGGGCATTGTATGAGTAGCACTGTTATACTGGGCACTATATGGCTGGAAATGTTATACTGGGCATTGTATGAGTAGCACTGTTATAGTGAGCATGTAATGGCTGGTACTATTATTGTGGGCACTAAAGAGCTGGAACTGTTATGGTGGGCACTGCATGGCTGACACTGTATGGCTGGCACTGTGATGGTGGGCACTGTTATGTTAGGCACTGTGTGGTTGTCACTGTTATAGTGGGCACTGTATAACTCGCTCTTTATGGCTGGCACTGTTATGATGGGCACTGCATGACTTGCTCTTTATAGCTGGCACTGTTATGATGGGCACTGCATGACTGGCACTGTATGGGGGCCACTGTTATTTGGGCCCATTTGAAATTACGGGGAAAATGCTATTTTGGGGATAAGTTTCGGGAGCAGCAAAAAAAAGGGGCAATTTTCCCAAATTTAAAAGGGTAGCTGATAACTTTCTAAGTTTACCCTCCCAGGAGTTAATGCTATAAGGAGACCAAATATCTTCTTTGCTTGATTTTGGGTTACATCATTTGTTTCAAAGAATGTTAAAAAAAATATTATTCCAATTTATTCTATATCTTCTAAACCAATGTTTAGAGACCAGTTTTTATACAACATTTGTATTTTTTATTTTTATGTTTCAAAACCAGGTCAAAGTTGTACTTCTAACCCCGACCCCTTAAAAACCTTTTTCCCGGGGAAAAAAAAAAATTTTTTATTTCCCCCCCCCAAAAAAAAGGGGGGGGGAAAAAACCCCCCCCTTTTTTTTTTTTTTTTTTTTTTTTTTTTTTGGAATTTATTTTAAAAAAAAAAAAAAATTTAAATTTTTTTTTTTTTTTTTTAACCCCCAAAAACAAATTCCCCCTTTTTATTTTTCATTTTTTTTTCCCCCCTTTTTTTTTTGGGGGGGGGGGAAAAAAAAAAAAAGGGGAAAAAAACTTTTTTTTAAATTTTAAAAAAATTTTTTTTTTCCCCCTTTTTTTTTTTTTTTTTTTTTTCCCCCCCCTTTTTTTTTTTTTTAAACCCCCTTTTTTTTAAAATTTTTTTCCTTTCCCCTTTTGGGTTTTCCCCCTTTTTTTTTTCCCCAAAAAAATTTTTTTTTTTTTTTAAATTTTTTAAAAAAAATTTTTTTTTTTTTTAATTGGGAAAAAAAAAAAAAATTTTTTTCCCCCTTTTTTTAAAAAATTAAAAATTTTTTTTTTTTTTTAAAAAAAAAAAAAAAATTATATATATTAAAAATTTTTTTTATATATAAAAATTTATTTATTTTTTTTTTTAAAAAAATTTTTAAAAAAAATTTTTTAAAAAAAAATTTAAAAAAATTTAAAAAAAAAAAAAATTTTTCCCCCCCCCAAAAAATTTTTTAAAAAACCTTTTTTTTTAAAATTTTTTTTAAAAAAAAAAAAAATAATTTTTTTAAAAATTTTTAAAAAATTTTTTTAAAATTTTTTTTTTAAAACCCCCGGAAATTTTATTTAAAAAACCCCTTTGGGCCCCCCCCCCCCCCCCCAAAAGAAATTTTTCCCAAAAAACCCCCCCCAAAAACCCCCCTTTCCCCAAAAAAAAAAATTTTGGGTTTAAAAAATTTTTTTTTTTTTTTGGGGAAAAAAATTTTTAAATTCCCCTTTTTTTAAGGGCCCCCCCCCCCCCAAAAAAAAAAAAAAAAAAAGGATTGGGGGGAAAAATTTTTTTTCCAACAAAGGGGGGTTTTTTTCTGGGAAAAAAAAAATTTTTAAAAAATTTTTTTTTAAAAAAGGAAAAAAACCCCCCCCTTTTTTTGGGGGGGGGGCCCCGGAAAAAAACCCCCCCTTTTAAAAAAACCCCCCCATTTCCCAAATCCAAAGGGAAAAAACCCCCTTTTTCTTCCCCAAAAAATTTTTTTCGGGGGTTTTTTTTTTAAAAAAAACCCCCCCCCCCTTTTCCCTTTTCCGGGGGGTTTTTTTTTTAAATTTTTTTTCCCCCCCCCCCTTTTTTTCCCCCCCTTTTCCCCCCCCCTTCCCCCGGGGGAGGCTTTGGGGGGGTTCCCCTTTTTTTTAAACCCCCCCCAAAAAAATTTTTTTTAAAAATTTTTAAAAAAAATTTAAAATTTTTTTTAAAAAAAAAAAAAAATTTTTTTAAAAAAAAAATTTTTATAAAAAAAAAATTTTTTTTTTAAAAAAACCCAAAAAAAAAAATTTTTCCCCAAAAAAAAAAATTTTTTTTTCCTTTTTTCCCCCGGGGGGAAAAAAAAAAAAATTTTAAAAATTTTTAAAAAATTTTAAAAAAAAAGGGGGGGGAAAAAAAAAAGTTCCCTTTGGGGGAAAAAAAAAAAATTTTTTTTTAAAACTTTAAAAAAAATTTTTGGGTTTTTTTAAAAACCCTTTTTTTTTGGGGTTTTCCAAGGCAGCCTTTTCTAGTGGGACACACAGAGAGGTATTAGAGATAGGGACCAACATGATAAAGCTATCGTAAAGCAGTAGGTGGGCACACACAACTTGATCAAACTGCACACTTAACACTTTTTATTATTCTTTTTATGTATAAAATGTAGAAGTAATTCACTTCAAATGTTTCACTATTTCAATGTTTGTACAGGTTTCAGTGACAGCTATGTGCTGCTATATCGGGTGTTTGAGAATTTCCTCTCCTCTATTATATAACCCTATATATCACAGAGCTCACTACTCCCCTATCAATAACCCTTATATCACAGAGCTCGCTTCTCTCCTCTATCATATAACCCTATATATCACAGAGCTCACACCCTCTATCATTAACCCTATATACACAAGCTCAGCTACTCTCCTCTACCATAAACCCTATATATCACAGAGCTCAGCTTCTCTCCCTCTATAATATAACCCTATATATCACAGAGCTCAGCTTCTCCTCTATCTTATAACCCTATACCTCACAGAGCTCAGCTTCTCTCCCTCTATCATCTAACCCTATATATCAGAGAGCTCCTCTCCTCTGCAATCCCCTAAACACAGAGCTCATCTCCCTATCATAATAACCCTATATATCACAGAGCTCATTCTCTCCCTATCATAAAACCCTATATATCACAGAGCTCAGCTTTTCTCCTCTATCTTATAACCCTATATATCACAGAGCTCAGCTCCTTTCCTCTATCATATAACCCTATATATCACAAAGCTCAGCTTCTCCTCTATCATATAACCCTATATATCACAGAGCACAGCTTCTTCTCTATCACACCCTGCTCTCAGATAGGGCAGCATAAATCACCTGACAGGCTAACTTTAAATATGGCTCATAAAAAGTGTTGATATTAGGGGGCTTCAGAAACTTCTCTGGATGCCATTTCCTCATCAGAGCCCTTGCCAGTCTCATTAGGTCAAAAAAGAAGCACTCTTCTGGCTTGTGGAAGGCTTAGAGAATCTTGCATTTGCTGGTTTGCTAAATAAACAGTTAAGTTTCAGATATTAAAGGGGTTTTGCCACGATGTAATGTTGACGTGGGATCCTCCAAAATGGGTATTTAATCACTTTTCTAAATATATGTGATTAAAAAAAGTGAATCATGTGAGAGCTACAGCCTTCCTTACCTGCCCTTAGTTACTTCAAAGCTTCTACTAGATACGGCCTGACAAAAACGCTGGCCGGGGTTTGCGCAGAGAACACTTCTTATCTATGAGACTAGCTGCAGAAGCTTTCAAGGCACCGGGTAGAAATATGATTGTCTTTTGTAAAACAGAATCCACTAGTTGTAGTGTGATTATCTGAGTAGATCCCTGCTTTATCTGAAAGACAGAGAACATGAAGAAGCTTTCAAGCTGCTGTGGAGAAAAGGTGTTTTTCTTTTTTATACAGAACACTAGTTGTTATTTGATTATTTGAGTGAGCATTTCACACAATCCCTAATGCACGGCTCTGTGCTCTGGCTGTGTCCCCTCTCTCACTCAGTGCTTGTTTACAATTTTCTTCTTAGCAATAAGGCCCCCCGGCAAAACCCCTTTAAGACCATAACAGATCTACTTAGGGTGCAAAAATGACTTCTTATGCCAAATGCACAGCTTTACAATTCGGATTTTAATCCTTGCACTCATCTATCCTCTGGCTGAATAAAACTGAAAAGTAGAAACAGTTACTTAGGCTTGGTTCACATTTGCGTTGGAGGATCTGTGCGGAACCTCCATCAAAGAGGTGAAAACGGACATCGAGAAATCTGTTTTACAATCGACATTTACGGCGCCCGAAGGACCCTATTGATTACAATCGGTCCATTGGGTTTCCACTATAGTGTCCATTGCTTAGACAGAAAAAAATAGTACAACTTGCTATTTCTTTTGTTATTTCCGGCAGAACATGCAATGGAGGTTTTGAATGGAATCTCTACTGTGTTTCCCCGAAAAGAAGACACCCCCGAAAGTAAGACATAGCAGAGGTTTTGTTGAATTCCCAAATATAAGGCACCCCCTGAAAATAAGACACAGCGGAAATCATTGCTGTAGCTCCCCATACACAGGGCCATCCCTAAGGGTGGGCAAAGAGAAATGGTCCCAAGCCCCACCCACCCTGAGAAACGGCCCTGGGACATATTGTTGTAGCAGAGGACCTGTGCAGGGAGGTCATGTGACTGTGATATCACCACAGGTCCCAAACATCCCAGGACAGGAGACAGAAAGTACATGTAAGTAATAGAGGAAGAGGGGGGAGAACAGATCAATGATGCTAACACCACACACACAATCTCACAGGGTGGCTGATGGGCATGCTGGAAAACCTCTAGTCCCAGTAATGTTTACATTTGCCATCCTTGAGAAGGTCACTGCAGCTGCCATAAAAAGTCCTTTACATAAATATATCCTATGGTTTGTGACTCTAAACTTTAAAATATATAGATATAAAATAAATATATATAATAATATATATATATATATAAATATATAAAAATTTTAATTTATATAAATATATATATAAATATATAAAAATACACACACACACACACTCTAGTTTTAGCATCTATAATTTTATTCATGGAAAAATAAGACACCCCCTGAAAATAAGACACATGCATCTCTAGGAGCAAAAATTAATATAAGACGCTGTCTTATTTTCGGGGAAACAGGGTATGGCATATGTGAACCAAGCTTTATTCCCTCTAAATCATCACTTTTTTAGCTGATTGATATTGCTAGGGCTCTCTATCCCCATCTGATGGTAAGAAGTGTTACTACTCATGCAGACAACTGTATTCAGGATGCGTTTCACATGGACCTCAAATAGGGTGTAAGGATGGTTCTACACATATAGCCAAATTATATTACAAAGTTTACTTACATTTCTATGCCGAGCCTCGATAATCGCAGCATGTACCAACTGTGAGGAAGAATTCACTTTACTTCATCCCCCATTCTAGTCAGATATCACAGATGGCCCCCAGCCCAGGACAAGCTC